>JAUTBT010000805.1:0-11024 GCA_032361225.1 Lepetodrilus schrolli | reverse complement strand
TTTTATATTTGGAGAATAATCACCTACTAGTAGTTTAATCATAAAAATTACAGCAGTTTTATGCATTCACAAATTACAGTTTCAACATCACCACGAATGATGAACACTCGTCGACGAAAGTTATTAAATCCTCGGCGAAGCATCAGATTGAATAACTTTCACAACTCGTGTTGATATATTTGATATTCCAAGACACTTTGTTGAGACTCTCTATATATTAGTGATTTTTTTACTATAAAATATTATGTTATTATAATATCAAATAATATTATTATATCAAATACTAGCAAATAGTATTTTTTATATTAATTTTCACTATCCAGTGACAAGTGCCTGTGTATATATATTCATTATACACAGCTATTCATCACTCATTCTATTTCTCTCATCACTCATTCTATACTCATTATACAGGAAAGCAAATTGAATTATCGTCGCATAAACACTAGATTGTTAATTGTGCCTTTCCAAAATACCAATGTTGATGTAATATTTGCGTACCATAGCTTCCGTTTTCATATTTGGTGATTTATTTTGTGTTCATGATGTTAAGCAGTTATATGCTATTTAGGAAAATATCCGTTGAAAGCGAATCAATCAAGAAGCGACTTGTTGTAAATTAGAATCTAGTATATTAACGTTTTTCTGTGATATGAAGACGCATCGATGCGCTTTTCGTAGCGAGTGCTAAAACACTTCTTACGGCATTACCTCCCCTGATTCATTTTCATTCTGAAACAACAAATGAACTATTAGTATCTCAAATTAATTACTAGTTAGTACACGGTGCAGTGAAAATGCCCGAATATTTCCGATTGTAATCATGTAAGAGTTATCTACCCGTAATAATCTTTCACCACCCACCCTGAGAAGTTTGGGGACGATAGCTGATCGTATTCATGGTACAATGTAATGTGAATTGCAGCTGTCTTCTGCACTGACAGAAGACAACATTAAGGAAATATGGACGTTGTTTCTGTGGTGTCGGAAAAACTCTCCCTTCCTCGCCATCACATCGGTTGTCTGTCAAAAACAAGGGTCGTCTGCATTGTGAGTTCATAACAAAGATGAATTAAAGATCAGCTGTAGATAACCGAATATGTATACACTTACAGTAATAATAATTAAAGCAAAATCTTTAATGCTCGCGAAGACAGTCACATTAATTAATATGACCTAAGGCAAAGCCTTGAATGCTCGCGAAGACAGTCACATTATACTATTTATAATTATGGCTATCAGCTGTTATGACATGCACTTAGCATACATATAATCGCTTTTGTACCTCTAAATATATTTTCAGATAGGTAAAATTAGCAAGAGAGAGAGAGAGAGAGAGTATACATGAATGACAGTTCACTACATATGTTTCATGCCTACTGTCACTACCTTGAAGGCTGGTGCCACTGTTTCAGGCATAATGTCGCCATATTTCAGATTTCAATTGACTGGCTAAAACACCTCTACCACGGCAGGATTCCTGCCATTCAGGGTCTGGATGTTCTTGGACAGGCTGAAGCTGAGCAATTCCTGGCTGCATCCTGTGACAAAGTACCGAAACAGTGGAAGAAAATCACCATAAAGATCATTGCCAAAACCAGAGAAATAGTGCCTTGGTAAATTTAAACATGAAATAACAATGAGAACGATTAAGTTTATCATTGTTTGCAAGGTTGGTTACTAACAGAAACAATGTTTAATGACAAAATGTAATATTAAGAAGTAAGTTCTATATGATCATATGTTGGCAGGGCTACATTTGCTCAAATAGAACTAGACGTATTATTATTATTTGTTCAAAGCCAAAAACTTAGTCCATTTAATGCGTTTTTTCTTCCCCAATAATGTTGCTGTGGTAAAATTAATTTTGTAACCTGGTGGAAAATTAATTTTTACGTTTGCTTCAACTTTCAGTCTAAAAGATGGACCACTCTATCCAACCTCCATAGCCAAGTCACTGTTTGAGTACTTGTCACTGGCGTCTATGGAAAATCACAGAAATCTTTGGTCACAGGCCTACGCTAAGCACAATGGCGGGGAAGTGCAGGCGGAAAAGATTTCGATACAAGAGGTAATTGCTGTTCAATATTAATTTTAATGGGACAAATCAGCCAGTGCTCGCAGGTTTACTGAAGCATTCAACTCTACGGATATTGCAGGTTTCCTCCTGCCCTAAACTGATAACCCGAGATATAAGTGAAAGAATCTTGAAAGCGGCTCTAAACCCCATGCAAAAATATAATAATAATACTTTAATGATTTATTTTACATATCTGTTGGTCTGTCTTTTAGGCAAAATGAAGAAAAACATATTTTATTCACATTCATCTGATTATTGTGGAAGAACAATCATTTCCAATGTTAAATCTGTTTCATGTTTGCTCCAGTTTTCCACCGTACTCAAGCAGTACATGTGGCGGTTCCAGCCAGGAACATATATAAACTTGGATGGTCCATCATCGGCTTCGGCGTCGCCCAACAACGATTACCACGAAGACAAGACTCCAGACCCTAACGTTCATCCAATCCTCGTACTCTTGGAATCCGCTGAGCTCATGTTCCTTGTACAGCCGTTTCTGCCGTACACGCTGAACGAAATCATCTCGTACAGCCCATCTATCTTCAGCTCATCGCACATGCTCAGTCTGTTCATCTTGTATCAGATCCTGCAAGCAATGAGATCGTTCCACGAGAAAGGGCTGTCAATCGGCGACATCACCCTAAACAGCATTCTCCTGGACAAGAAATTCTGGCTGTACATCACAGTTCCGCAGATTCACTCACTCAGGAATCCATGTCCTGAATCGGTGGACAAGGAATCGTCGCTCAGGAATCTGTGTACGGAATCAGTGAGTGCAGAATTGGTGAATGCAGAATCAGCAGAAACCAAGGTTTCGATGTCGTTTGTCAGAGACGTTCCGTCAAAGTCATCCATTTTCAGTTCTGGTCTCTCGGAGAAACTCTTGGTAGGCACCACACCTAAGTCAAAAGTGTATGGTGTGACTAAACATGGTTCTCTCTCCTGTAGTCTTGGTTTAGCTGATAGAGACAGTGTCCAAGTCCGAGGGCTAGAACAGTTGTCATCGGTACATAGTCCTCTCGACGCTTCAGGATCTCCAAGCCTGTATCCAGAAGGCGAAAAATATTGGTCCGAGGCTACGGAATTCCTCGCACTGTGTCAATACAGACAATATGAAGTCAAAGACCTTCCACAAATTGTCAACGGTTGGCTGAATCGGAAAATCACAAACTTCAAATACCTCATGATCCTGAACCACTTAGCCGGCAGGAAGATGGGCGATCCGAACAATCACCCAGTTCTGCCGTGGGTAATGGATTTCACCTCCCCGAACGGTGGTTTCCGAGACCTCAGCATGTCGAAGTTCCGGCTGAACAAGGGGGACGGACAGTTGGACTTTACGTACAGCACGATCTTGGAGGACGATGACGACCACGTACCGCACCACGTGTCTGACGTTCTCTCGGATATCACGTACTACGTGTACAAGGCTCGACGCACCGCCAAGACCACGCTCTGCGCACACGTCCGCACGAAGTGGGTGCCGCACGAGTACCCCAGCAGTTTGCAGAGACTCCAGGAGTGGACGCCCGACGAGTGCATCCCCGAGTTCTTCACGGACCCCACACTGTTCTCGTCCATCCACGAGGACCTCCCTGACCTCGAGATCCCCATGTGGAGCACGTCCGCACAGGACTTCATCGTCAGACACATTTCCGCTCTGGAAAGCGAGAAAGTGTCTGAGAATCTGCATCAGTGGATTGATCTCACATTTGGGTATAAGGTGGGTTGGAGGAAATTGAATAAGTTCTGGGCCACGTTCCACAGAACAATCATTGCGCTACAAGATTCGTAAAGTAAACATATAGGAGTTACGACTCTCATAGCGCTATGATTGTTCTGTGGAATAGGGGCCTGGAGTTATTAATTATCAGCCTCCTACTTTCACTATGATATACTGGCTTCCTACTTTCACTATGATTGCTGTACTTTTATTTGTAAGCTTCCTACTTTCATTATAATTTGCATAACATTCAACATTGTCTCGCTGTGTGATGCGATCAGCAATAGCAGATGGTGAAATTATTTCTTTCAAAATACATGTAGTTCCAATTTAAAGTTCTCAATATCCAGGAGTTGGAATTTAGATTGCCAGCTTCCTACTTTCAATATCAATTGAATGACATCCCAAAGCTGTTCGATACAGTCTTTATCAACATTATACTACCTCACAATGCGAAGAGATCAACAAGATGAAACACTCAATTTGTCAATTTATGTCTTCATCTGACTTGAATATAGTTCAATACTTAATTTAAACATCTCAGTACTAGGTATATAACATTAGATGTCATACTTAATTCATTCATCTCATCGCTCAGGGGTGAAATATTACTGCAGCGACGTAAAGCATCGAATATTAAAATCTAATAAAAGTAAGTTTAACATGCACTTGACTTATATCAGGTCTTATCCTGGCCAACAGAGTATTTCATATTTTCAGCTCAGCGGCCTAGCTGCCATTAAGGCTAAGAATGTTTACCTTCAACTCGTTGATGAACACAAAAACCTGTCTAATCATGGAGTTATGCAACTCTTCACACAAGCTCATCCACACAGACTGCACCTGGGAACTTTCTTCACGCAACATCCACCAAAAATCACTCGGAATCTGCTCCAGTCACAGGTGATTTACAAACACAAATATAATACTGTATTTCTCATATTAATTCGAACCCTAAATACATGAACACCAATCATTTAATTTTATTGTATGTTTTTGTAATAAGTCAAATTGCTAAATATTTTTTTTATTTTTTTACCTATTTGAAATAAAAGGAGAATTATGGTAGTTATTCCTCAAATATTGTCGCATATAGATGAAAGATTCCTGCGACGATGTTAAGGAATAAATAAATACATATTCCTCAAAACTCCAAAGAAATTCAACCTCATCTGTTACATTCTGTAGAGGAAAGGAGCAGGTGGTAGCTCTTGAAACCCAAACTAAATAATAAATGTTATCTAAATTAGTGTAGAAATACATATGTAAAGTTTCCATTACTCATCAGTTCGTCTTCTTTCCTATTGGCTGATTATCATCACATATGGGTGAAATATTCTTGTTGTGATGTAAAACTATACATCACTCGCTCACTACAACATGGTTTGTTTCCGGGAATTTATTTAGAATTTTCATGTAATCGTCTTTTAATGATATTTTGCAGATGTTGATTTGTCAAGGGTTCTTTTCTGGTGCACATGACAGTGGCGGCCATGAGCCTAGGTTTGTATGAAACTTTTAAGGTTTACTGCAACCCTAAGTCCTGGAGGGTCTTGCAGGATTTCTCCTACAGTAAACTTGGCAAGCCATTTATGAGTGAAATAGTCTTGAAAAGCTGCTCTAATCAAACTACAATAACAATGACAATAACAATAGTAGTAATATTTAAAGGTATTTTAAAAATTAATTTCACCATTCTTTTAACATAAATGAAACATATTTTTCAATTATTAAATTTTTTAAAGCATAATTATTTAATTGCTTAAAAAAAATACAATAATTTAAAAATATATTTTAAATGTTTAAAAAACAGGTAAATTTATAAAAAGAGCTTTCATATTACCGTTACTATTTTATATTTTATTATTTTTTAAATATAAAAATAAAACAAATTTAAAAAAAAAGACCTTATCTTGTCTTCCTGCAGTTCTTTGGGAAGTTTTGACATGTTGGAGCAGACTAGACCCGAGGCAGCCTTCATCCAGCTCCCTAAGGACTTCTATCCTCATGCTCAATTGGACTACGTTGAAGCCAAACTCGGCTTCATGAGCAGGACGCTGCAGTATGTCTCGGACTCTAGTCACAATAAGGTAATTCCTGTGGGTGGCAGGTGGCAGCACAATGGTAGAACATTGGACTTCAGAATCTGGTTTCAAATCCCGTCCCGGGGGCCCAACATTGATGTTCATGAAAGTTACCTTTCTGATGTGATTATGATAGGATGCGCTGTCTGTATCGTGGCAATGCATTTATCATCCTTGGTCTGTCAGTACCAGCTGGTGCTTGTAGGTTTACTGCAACATTCAGTGCTATGGATGTTGCAGGTTTCCTTCTGCCATAAATTGACAAGCTGATATAAGTGAAAGAATCTTGAAAGCGGATCTATTATTTAAAAAAATTAATTAAGGGCCATTTGCCTTTTTTGACATATAAACTTACCTTTATATTATTTTATCTTATCAACAAAGAATTTCCAAACATCTACAGGCTCCATGGAATCTTCAGTTATTTGCAGACACATTAGAAGAAGAATGGCATCAAATCACTCACTTTATTATACAACTATTTCAGGAAGCCGAAACCAAAGTCTCGGAACTGCCCTGCATTGTGTCCGAAGACGTACTGAGATTCGCCTGTCTGATGTGCGAGATATTCCTTGCGCCCCGACTTCACATGAAGGACGCGCACGTTTCTCTGACTCGGAGATACGAGAGGATCATAAAGCTCTCCTCCAGTGATTTCTCAGAGCTGCCCAGGTAATGTCGCAGAGATATTCGTACATTTCTCCCTTGATAGTGTAACAGTAACAGCCAAGTGTTACTCACAATCCGGGAAACTCGGGTTCAAATTCCGGGATCGGAATCCCATTCCACAGAACGATCATAACGTTACGAGTGTCATAACTTTGTTAATGTATAGGAGTTACGACTGTCGTAGAGCTACGATTTTTCTGTGGGACTGGAGCCAGTATGATGTTTCAATAGTTTGAACTTGTTGGTGCTTTGAATATGGGCAGTATTAAAGGAATCCTACTGTGATGTAAAACACACGTCACATTTCTGAGAATTAAATTAATTTGGGAATGTAGCATATCTCCTTAGAGATGCTTCTATAGATTTATCTATCTCACTGCAATTTTACAAGCAAATGCTGTTTATTAATCAAGGTTTTACTATTTCCACTTTACTTGTATAGACCATTTCACAAAGCAGCAAGATTTCTTCTCCATCAAGTAGAAAAGAAGCCACACCCCAACATCTCAGACACCAGCCTGTTCACCTACCCGACAGTAAACGAACACGACCACCCACCTCCAACCCCAACACTCCTGCTGCAAACTCACGCAGGGTTATTCCCCTTTCCCGGGTACTTCGCTGAGCTGTACAAATGCATCTGCCAGCTGAAAACCATCGACAACGATGCCACGAAGATCCAGCTGAGCTCAAAACTTCCGATGGAACGAGTGAATCTCCTGAAGCACAAAGAACGCGAGAAGATCCCCCTGATCGAGCAGTTCCTCCTGAAGTACCAGGGAAAGCTGGGCAAGGAAGGTCTGGAGCTGGTGCTTCCATACATCGAGGAGCTGTTCCAGAAGGAGACGACGACAGTCCAAGCGGCGTGGGCGTTCTTCGGACTGATCGGGAAGGAGCTGGGTCCGCAGGAGACGTCGCGGCGGTTCCTGGCGGTCCTCACGAGTCTGTACTCCGGTGAGAACTCCACGGCCAAACACATCAAGCTGTACCACCGTTCATTCCTCATGCAGCTGGCTGTGAGACTGGGTCTCGGCATGTTCCTGTCGCATTTCTCCACGTTGCTGGTGGAGGCTGTGGCAGGTTACAAGGATTTCCCCCTCCCGAGCAAGTACTACCACGAGGAGCTGATAGAGGAGATGCAGAGAGAGGCTGAGATGTCTGAGAGGACTGGAGGAGGAGCGTGGCTGGAAGGGGGCGATGTGGCGGATGACGGAGTTCCGGGGGAAGGTTTTGCGGACGAGGAGGGGTCACGGTCCTGGGATGCGGGACGAGAGGAAGAACCCCAGGGAGGGGAGGAAGTCGCTCGGAGAGGAGTCGATGACGCAGAGGAGGAGTTCCCGGACAACATCCTCCTGAACGAGGACGACTGCGGGACGGAGGAGATGAAGGAGATGATGTCGACGGACTCACTCAGCATCGGGCAGCTGTCGAACCTCAGCGACGACAGCTGTGGAGATGGGGGAGAAGGGATGCTGATGGGAAGTCTCGACCAGGCTTCCATACACAGCATCTCAAACTTGATCCCCAAACCGCGGTTGAGCGACGGCGGGGAACTGAGGACCTCGAACGGAGGAAGCGATTCGGAATCGGCCGGTGAGAACAACAGCCAACATCCGCCAGTTTTCGAAAGCTTCAGCGCCATATTGGACTCTAACGAGGACTCGACCAACTTGGGACAGGGCTACAACGTCCTGGATTCGGCAATCGACCATCGCGGTGACGAAACCAAGGATCCGAGAAACCTAACGGTTGATGTCTCGGATCAGATGGTCAGGAGCGAAACGGAAGATCTCATGGCTAATTTATCAATGTCAAGTCCGGCCGAGATCATCAACATCTGTGACATCGCGTCGGAGAGCGTCAAGTGGCTATGCCACAAGCTGGGGCCAGTGCTGACAGCCAAGTTCTTGTCTCGGAACTTGGTCAGGATGCTGTCTCTGTGCTATCTGGGACAGGAGCAACTGGAGGACTTGCAGGACCCTGGTAAGTTTAGATTTGTCCTTAACAGGATCATCACGCATCGGTGAAATATTCCTGCTCTAACATAAACATTAATCAAAAACATTAATCACTAATTCAAACCACACCCCACAAATACCATGATTCCTGAGAGGTGCATTTCACGAAAGGGTCGTACCTGTAATCAGGACCGAAATCCGGGTTTACTTCATTTGCTGCAAGAAACCTACAGTACCACCTTTATGTGAAATGCAGGCCTGGAAACCAGTATAAAAAGTTGATATCCTACCTTACTGTCAAGCTTCAATAATATGGGCAGATCTAGTAAAAATATCTGTTGCAGTAGAATGTTGCAGTAAACATGCGAACACCGGCTGGTGCTGATGGATCAAGGACGATAACTGCATTGCCACGGATGATACAGACAGCGCATCCTGTTATGATCGCATTAGAAATGTGACTTTCGCGAACACTGATGCCGGACTCCCGGGACAGGAATTAAACCAGGGACATTTGTTTCCAAAGTCCAACATTCTACCATTGCGCTACCACCCTCTCCTGACTAGTACTTCTGTGATATATTTTTACTATGCTTCTGTTACAGACTACAACAATCTGCAGTCGTCTCGGCTGGTGAACGGCGACCGGCACGTACAGAGGGTTCTGGGTTGTCTGGGTTACGTGGCGGTTCTGTATGGCGAGCATGTTATACTCGTGCAATACCTGCCCACCATCATAGACATGGTTAGTTGGGTTTGACATTAAGAACATGACAAGAATTAGTCCGAACCGGCCCCCGAGATTACGAATCTTTTTAATGCTCAAGTTTAAATTTTATATGGGTATTTGTGAACAAAACCTTGAATTGGACACAAGTTCATACTCAAAAAGGTTTCGTAATCTTGAGGCCCATCCAAGACTTACCTAATTTGGAGATATAGCAAATTAGATATTTCCTAATCAAAGTTGCATTTAATTAAAATCGATACAGCATGGTTGGAAAACGGCATTCTAAGCTTTGATAAAATATTCCAATAAACATAAACCACAATAATATCTGTAGACTATATGTCGTGAACATTATTGCACAGTTCCTAAGGATGCTTGCAATGGTTGCTATGAACGACGTTTGCATCACAATATTTTCATGTGACATCACAATGGGATATCGTCAGCTGTCATGCTTGAGTGAGTCAGTGCGTACCACATTTAGATGTTTGACCAGTTTATCTCACTGGATTTTAAATAGAATCGCGGGCTATTTCGTGGTTACTTACGAGTAGACGTAGACCAATGTTCCATATTGTGACCTTCGGGTTGTGGAGGCCTAAACTCGAACAAGTGAAGAATCTTGACAGCTGCTCTAAACCACAATTCTCTCAGTTAGCTAGATGTAGCTAGACAGTTTTGCACATTGATGTTGACAGTTATTGAGAATTTTCCTTGTTGTGACCTTCAGTTGGAGGTGGCTCAGAGATTGTGTGTTTCCTCCTGCCGTAAACATCGCCACGTATGGGTGAAAGATTCCCGTTGTGACGTAAAACTATAAATCACTCACTCCTGCCCTAAACTGACAAGCCGTGATAAAAGTGAAAGAATCTTGAAAGCGGCTCTAAACCACAATTAAAAACTAAAATTCAATAAATAAATAAGTTTTCTTTCCGCATGGTGTTATTAAATTTTGCACGTTGATGTTGAATATTATTGAGTTTTCCATATTATGACCTCCAGGTGGCGGTGGCCCAAAGACGTCTGACCCAGAGGTCGGAGTCGGGTCTGTTTGGAGCCCTGGTCCTCCTCAGATACATCATCCCCTTGTTCTCAGTCAAGTCTCTCATGGACAATCTGGACGTAAGCGATGTGACATCATTATGTAGGGGTGAAATTAAATAAAATGCAAATCGATTCTGAAAACTTGTTTGGTAGGACTTATACATTTGTTCAAAACTTGAGTTTATATATGCAGTGTTGATAGTTGCACAGTAAATGTGTCGGAAGCTGCTAGTGCCAACAAAACCACTGATGACAACAGGACCCGAGATTATGGAACTTTGTTGAATATGGTTTCATGCTCAAGCTCTAATTTTACATGGGGATTATTTTGTGAACAAAACTTGAAATCATACTCAAAAAGTTTCCTAATCTTGGGGCCTGAATTGCTGGTTTCAAACTCATGACCTTCTCCTCCTAAATCCGACGACCTTCCACTGCGCTTCCATACCCACAGTAGTGAGATTGATCGATTGATTTATTGTTTAACGTTGGTGTGTAAATCTTTTTAAAATATGTCCATTTTGTTTTCCTGACAAAATACTGATTTATCAGTTCAACCAAACAAGTATTCATATTTATTTGTTTATTTGTTTTGTTTGTTTATTTATTTATTTATTTATTTATTTATTTATTTATTTATTTATTTATTTATTTTTTATTTTATTTATTTATTTATTTATTTATTTATTTATTTATTTATTTATTTATTTATTTATTTATTCATTCATTCATTCAT
>JAUTBT010000804.1:0-11025 GCA_032361225.1 Lepetodrilus schrolli | reverse complement strand
AGTAGTAGTAGTAGTAGTAGTAGTAGTAGTAGTAGTAGTAGTAGTAGTAGTAGTAGTAGTAGTAGTAGTAGTATAGATGAGCATGTAGTATGGCTATTTGCCCGTGAAAATAAAATATGAATGGAGAAATCTACAGGACAACATAAAAAGTTCAAAAACATAACTTAAATTGGTATTAAAATTTGAAATTAAAATACTGGGCATTTCTGAGAGAGCAGTCATGAATACACGGCATTATGCACATATCCTATATTTTCCTTTATAACAGAAGAAGCACAGACCTCTGCTAATACTTTACGAGAACCACCACTCTATAACATCTATAAGGCGAAAATGTAAAAACTTGTCGTAGTAATTTCTTTCAGAAAGTTAGATTTTACAGAAACGCACAATTATTCAGTTTATAAGTAGCATGCACAAAATTCACCAATAAAGTGGCTGGAATATTAAGGCAAGCCCCCATGCATCCATCTCGAAACGGCGATTTAATTGCTACTGGGGAGTAAAAATATCAATACTAGTTTTGGAATATGCATGTAATTCGTTCACTGTAGTACTCCGCGAGGTCAGCTTTTATGTAGTCCCTATGAGCAATGAAATCGCGTGAGTAACCAGTTATGTTTTCACTTAAACCCTTAAATAACCCATAAACAATATTTCGAAGAAAAAATCCGTAAATGTTTTACGGATTAAAAATATTCGTTAAACTTTAACACCGCAGTAAATGTCTAAACATATTTTGAAACGAAAAATTCAACAAAGGAATTTTAGTTTTGGGGTCAACATTCACTTACAAGCAAGAAACAAATTTATACCCAGCCCTAGTTATGCTCCCTTTTCAGTGAAATTGGATAGAGCTTTCCTCGATCGTCTGTACATAAATTGGTATGCGGGTCACAGGAAGAGAGGCCACGGTTCTCTGCTTTATGTAGTAAAGCGGGGCTTTTCTTCTTTGAAACTGGCCTCCGTTTTATGGCCTCTGACAGTGTGCGATACGTTTAATGTGTCACGGTTTGCTTCAAGTCGGGTATAAAGGGATGGTTTCCCCAACTCTCTGCCATTGACCTAGCGAAGTTATAGAATAAGCATATGGTGCGTGAAAGTTGCTTGTGCAATGATAGTGGTATAGAGACACCGGTACTACTTGGAAATAAAACAGTATGATGCATTACTTCTAATAAAACATTAATCACTACTAACTTTTATCGCACATACGAAGACACATTATATATGTCAATTCCAATGATATATCAATTCCGTTATGCTGTGATATATTAATATTGCATTCGTATTTGGAGAAAACAATTAAACATAATTGTAACATTTACGAGAAAACAAATAAGAGAGTAATTACAAGTAATGTAAAGAAATATACTATTGGTTTTAATCAATTCCACAAGCTAGTGTTACTCGATATGAACACCGATACGATTCTGGACTAAATATAAATTAATCGTCGTAAAACAATATAATTCAATATACATTAACATTTAATGTGGGTCTTTGTATTTAGAAATATCAGCTTTAGCAATAACAATTAATGAATGTGTCAACATTTTAGAAGGATTTCGTTTACGTTTGATTATATATGTATATTACGCCAAAATCATGATATAAGTTCATCGTCAGCGCCTAAGCATATGCTAAGCATAGCCATTTTTGTATTGCTTTTTTTTTGTGTGTGTGTTTTTTGTTTGTTTTTGTTTGCTTGTTTTTGGTTGTTGTTTTTTTTGTTGTTCTTTTGTCGTATGTTGATACACGTGCGACTCAAATATATGTTTTGTCCTCAGTGTTGCCGACGACTGACGACATCCCGCGCCATTAGTACCAGTGTAAACACGTAGGTGGTAGAATATACACGAGCAACCTGCAACGTGAGGAAGATAAGACTCGAAGTACTTAGGTGTAGAAAACAACGCTAGATCTACCGATATGCCCCCCCCCCTCCATGCCAAGATCCGTAGCACTCTGTACCACTACTGGTCGATATTTTCCCAGCTTGTGAAACAGATGTGTTAAGATGACTTACAGAACAGATTTGATTATCTGATGGGGAGAAATATACACTATTCTATATGTTGTTATTTAATTTGATTTCTATGTGGGAACACGTTTTCAAACATTAACAATTTACGAACATTTGGCATTTTAAATTTATTGAGGAACATGCGACGTTATTGTTCAAAGTATTGGGGAATCGGAGCAGTGGATGGTCTAGACAAGCCAATAAATAATAAACCCAATAAAATTAAGAAATATATTATTCGTCGAATTCCACAAAACGGTGTAATCAGTCCACAGCAATTTCTGAGAAATATTAAATAATATAACGACTTGTTTAGTTACACATTGTGGCATTTGTTTTATTATTTCAGATGTTACCATATTGTCACTGGGTGAGTGAGACAGCAAGCATAACACAAACCTAGTGACTTAACACTTACATTTACAAATTGGTATTAATGAGTTAACAATAACGATTATGGATTACGATTTTCTAGTCATTAACCTAGAATATAGAGTAGATTGGAAGTGCATTGTACTTTGGCGGCTACCGGCATGACATGACACGACATAACAAACAGATACAGACTAGGCAACAAGGAACAATGTTGTGTATATTTGACATATAAACATTAACACATTAGCAAGAATTTTAAATGGCATTATTATACATCAATACATATGCGTGTCTAATATACAGACGACTTCATACGAATACTAAACATACATTATGTAGGTGTGTAGTTACTACAAACAATGAACACAATCGAAAGATACAACAAAATAATTAAGTGTACGCGAGTGTCTTTCCTAGTCGGTATGGCAGTAAACATACGTATTAGTATCACATAAGCAATTGCACAAACTTATCGATGACAATGTGCACACCAGTTTGAATAAAATGTCATTGCAATATGGGACACTTGATATTCATGCCTCTCCTTATGTGTTATATCTCACACATACCCTATATATTTATATTTTAATGCCTCTCACAAGCTATTCATGCTTTTTTTTTTTTTATAGCTGTGTAGACATACTCAACTATTATATCTGAACATCACTGACGGTGGGAAAATTCTACTTGAAGTCAACTCTGGATGATGACCCAATGGGGGGAATGACTTGGTATCAGAGTTGGGGGAGGCATGTTGGATGGACAACAACCTCTATTTCCATTCTGCTTGAGTCATAGCCTGTTAGTTAATCGTGACATTTTACTACCAAATCGGCGACATTGGGCGGAGTTTGTTCCATAAAATGTGTGGCCCGTTCGATTGGACCGAATCGTTAATTGAATAACACCGCTGCCTAGCCCCTAATGGCCGTTTGATTATGGACGGTCATTTTTCTAAACTTGACTCAATTTTCCGGAGTTCTGCTTTTGAATTTAAGAAATCCTCCGATCGAGTGACTGCAAACGCAATTAAGAACCGAGGTAAATCGTAGTGTGTATTTTTCTCTATCACTCATGTCAAGTCGCACATGGCTGCTGTAAAATATTCGAAAATATTCGTCTAGAATAATTATTTGTCATATACATATGGCGAAAGTTATCGGTTCGCATTGCTCATGCCAAAGCCAGTACAGAAGCGTCTATAAGTATGACTAACAGTTAACTATATGCCATCAACTGGGCTACTAATGAAATAACATAAAACATTACTATGCGTATTTGGTGTTGACATTGTATACTTGTCATCCAAAGTAATAGTAATAATAATACATTATGCATTTATATAGCGCTACTTATCCAGATATAGTCCTTGCTCAAGAGCGCTCAGTCATATGCTACTTTGAAGAGGATGGTTTTCAGCATGAATTTGAAAGTGTTGACATCATCAGAACTGCGGACATCAGCTGGTAGAGTCTATGTTTGTAATGGTACGACTATAAGTGGATTGATATATGTGTGTGTATTTATGGAAATCTCATTTAAATGTGTGTAATAGATAAAAATCAAAGCTGAATCTAATAGAAGAGTGGCGTTTATATAAAATAAAATATCGGTAACACCACAATAAATATTAATGATTGTATTCTAATAAGCTGATATTATCATGAGTTTTATATCAACATTAAGAACATTTATTTGAAGGAAGCCAGAGTCTTGAAAACAGGCGAACCATTCTATGATATGTCAAGTTGTATTTGGCGAAATGACTTTCTTGCATAAACATAGACAATTCAACGTTCGTATTTATTTCGGTAATATAGTTGATGCAGGAGAGACAAATGCACTTCAAAGTCTAAAGACAACGCGTTGTTCTCAAAACCAGTATCCAGACGGCGGAATTAGAGAACAATGGTTGGAAGACGAATAACATTGTGCGATTGTCCTGAGATTTACGACATCTCGTTGGTCGTGATTACTCGAATTTGAGTCAGGGGAGAGGATGCCTTCTGCGCAAGCCTCCATTAGGGAAAAGGGGGAAACGGACGGACATATTTCCGTGACGCAATCTAGTTCGAATTCATGCGCGTGAATCTTGTGGGGCCCCGCTGTCTAGGATTTAAGGACCTTCCTAAATCTTCTAAATTTGACGGATACCAAAGATTTGCGCCTTTGAGCCGTCAAACTGAGCTGGATTACGTAATTCTCCGTTCTGCTGCCATGGCCACTGGAGTTGTCAAACGATTTGGTGACGTTCCACATCTTCCTCTGGTTATAAACTATCAAGATAATGTCAAATTTAACGAATTTGTCATATATTTATTGCTTTTCACCGGGATCTGCTCAGTTTGAAACATATTGTCTTAAATAGAAGAGCATTGAAAACAGTGGCATCGCTGGGGAAATAAATTAAATTCACAACTATGTGGTAATCTAAATTACGGAACGATGATACGTGTGTGCGTACCCATGGGCATTTGCGGACAAAGAAATGTCAAGTCATGTTTTTCCCTCTATGGAATTTAAAATTGTAAAAGTTATTTAATTCTTCACTAGGATGTGACATTGTATGTTAAATGTCATTCTTTGGATAAAAGCGCTTTAAAAAATCACCCCGCTAACGTCCTTGTACGGGTTAAGTTGAAAGACGAGGGTCTTGCTTATCACTGAGATAGACTTATAATTTGCATAAAAGTTATCGGAGTAAATTGTTATCCTTTCGTGAATGTCGTTTATCCGAATATACCAATATTAACTCAGAGCGCCGTATTGCCTCGTATATCACCCACGCTTCACTGAATTAGTGAAAGGCGTATTGTGTTCTTTCATCAACATGACTGCCCAATAGCACCACTAAAAAAATATGTTGTAGAACATAAGTAATCTGTCTTTTTAATATGGTGTTGCATTGTGTAAACTATGATATGACGCGCAGTTATGGTGCTATGATACATAATCCTCCTTTCGAGACTTTTTTCCTGAATCGTAAATGGAATAGTTGATCCATGACTTACAAACTAGTAGCTATTTTATTTCATATCAAGGGTCATTTGCAGTTAGTATGGCTGGGAATGTATCGTGTGTCTAATTATTACATGTTAACCATTATAATACACTAGTATTATAGCATTACCATCAGATATATAGTAATATATACATGTACACTTAATGCATAATTTACGACGTGATTAGCATAAAGATCATCATCAATTAATTGCACCTATTTAATTGTATATAATATTTACATTTCGAAAACAAACGTGTGATAAACTAGTGTATTATGGTTTAATTATTTGCACGATATCAGCTAGTAGTGCATATTAAGTAAACTAACTGCTAGTAAATAAATAAAGGTGTTCAATGCAATTCGATAATATATCATACACCTGGATGATTTTTGAGCTACTTCAATCAACCTTGGTGCACGTACCCTATCAGTTGCAGTTGAATGGGTGGAAGGCATGATCGCGGTTACTCCCCTTTGTCCTGTACTTGCTTATCGATGTACTTCGCTCATACAAATGGTTGGGCGTGTACGAGCCGTTCGACATTTGTTATTCTAATCATGGAATATATATAATATAACACGAATAAACGGCAGTATTACAAACTGAAGCAACATTGTTGTATCCTAAACTTGTAATAAGCTGCAAGGACCAATTTGAATGACAATACAAGTGATATAAATGTATAAGTGTGTTCATAGATAGGATCGTTTTATACACGTAAGCTAGTAGCATAGCAACGCATGATAATTTGGGGATTTGCTATGCGTACCTTAAGTTACAGAAAAAGTTTAAAAGCATCAAACATAATGACACTGTTAACATGTAAATATTTGTTTTAATAGATTAGACCACGATTATAAATAGTTACACATTTTGTTTTGTAATTCCAAGTGTTCCAAACGAAAGGTTACAACTAGGTGGTATCTGAGAAATCTGAGCAAATGCTTAACATTTGGTAAGTAATAAACACTAAGATTGGTCTGATATCTAGCCTACACTTGTACAAGTACTAGAGGTATACCGATATTTAAAACAAGTGTGCACATGTGCTAACATAGGATGTTACTGCATTGTTTAACGCCTCTACGTAGGTAACACACACACACACACACACACACACACACACACGCACACACACACACACATATATATATAGATACATTATAGATGTTCAATAATGGCTCGTTATGTGAACAATATGCAGGCTCATCGCACACATAAACCTCTGTATGTTTAGCTATTAAACAATAGATAGTATACAATGACACATATCAGTGAACAATACAAGACGTCAAACATCGTGTATAAACATAAAATCAACTTGTTTAATGCTTTTTTAATTTAAATTTAATTTTATTGTATTGTTTTTAATGTATGACGTATCACATTTCATGATTCAAATTACATATCCATTCGATACAATGCATGCGACAGCGCTAATGAACCAAGGGTTAGTCATATAAGTGTAAATGTCTGTCCGTCCATGATACTAGTATAATGAATGAATGAATACTCTTTATTTCCTCCAGTAGATTCGGAGAGTATGCTAAATAATGAATGACGTAGATCGTCTGTAGATGAGACGCGAGATACGTAGACATGTCTGCTATCCCAATAAAGTGTTGAAGGGACTAGTCGACGTTACACGGAGATCACATGCTCAGGTGACACGATATTAATTATTTAATCATAAATGACAGGCGACACTAGTACCTGTGAGAAACGTGCCGAGAGACAATACATCCAAAGAAATATGGCCGTTACTTATAACACTGACATGACGGTAATGATAAAACACGATATTTCTCGAGATTGCTACACTTTAAACCGTACACGTTATCTTGTCAGTGCATTACAATGTACATCTCCGGCCACCCGAAATATGCAAATTCGCTAAACCGCATCGTCTGAAACACGATAATTAGTGTACACGTATTTGCATTCGTCTGAAACATTTCGCTGCCATTTTCTACTTAGCGAAGTGGGTAATGACAATGGCAATGTGTTTCAGAGGATGGGTCTTAGCTAAACTTTGATCGAAGGTGGATGTTTATTGAACAAGGATAATGTGTTTCAGAGTGTGGTTACACGAATGCCTGTGTATCTGTTTCTATGTATGTATTCGAGTTATTATATTGGCTTATTGTGTCTGATAGGATATATTAGTTTATCCAGATAGTTAAATATACTGATAGACTGCTACTATTAAATATTGGTCTAAACATTATGCATCTTTAGTTGTATTTCCCGGGGGAAAACAATTAGTAGACTAATTACCGAGGAACGTAAGTTTCTAGCCAGATATCCAACGCTAATTCGTATTTTTAATACAATATGTTTAAAGCATTGCCCTAGATGCGTCACTATTGGAGCATGTGTGTTATTATTAAATCAAATGTTGTAGAGTAAAACTAAATTACAGGTTAACTTTCCGATCTGTGTGTTATCTGTCTTTAGCTCAAAGACGGTTGACATGCATTATTGGCGCAATATGTCACGTGATCAAAATGTATCTACATATATAATCACGTGGCACCTGACGGTTGTTGCAGGCCTAGCCTATAATTTAGATTTCGTGTATACAGCTAAATACTCCTAAAACACGTTGCAGGAAGAATCGAATGTACAGATTGTAAATACTACTTATATGATCGTGAACGGCTAAGCAATATTACCAGCCAGAACTTCTCAATTTTTTTCTAAGAATAAACAAATATCCGTCAAGTCAGGTCTTGGATGTGTAAATGTTTGTGCTCAACATACATTGTGATAAAGTTTTGTTTTTTTTAACAACAAAAAAGACGTTTACCAATGCTTTTAAAAACAAATGACCTACCAGCGAAATTTAAGTTTTTGAAGTTCAGTTGTATGTACTGAATGCTACCGAAAGCCAAGTGGAGTTATAACCGGGTGAACGATTTACAGACCCCTGTCTTCTGTTTTAACTGTTGGTGTTTTGTTTATTTTTCGAAAAAGTACTATCACATTGTATATAAGGGATTACAGTTTAGTTTGAGTTTTCCAAGAATGGCGTATAATTCCAAATGCATAGTACTATATGTTACACCAACAACACCATTTACTCTCGCGGTATAAGCTTAATATTATAAATCGTTCACTTCTGGCTTGTAATATTGCTTAGCAGTTCACGATCACATACCAGATTTACTAAAATAGATTGCTATAACAAAATGTGTTGAGATAAGTGCATACTAGAGAAATATGCGAATACGAATAGCCAGTGACATCGAAATTAGGTAGCTGTCTATCCTCAAGACACCAAACAATTGATGAGAATGTCGTGTGCTGACATGCTCCTAATTCTGATAGTAACGTAACGTCCTCCAGTACATCATCAATCCTTCTCTAAAATGGAAGTGTTTAAATTGATATTATATTTTTCAAATTTGAGCCCGTCCCATCCCTATCAACCACCGCTAGCACAAGCAAGCCTACACGTTATTAGCCCACACGCAACTGCTTATATACTACGAATGCATCACATCGAACAGATTAGCCTACACCTAACTACCTACTCATGTTAGTCTACAACATGTTAGTCATACACAGTTTAGCCTACACCTATTCGCCTACACACAAGTCTACACCTATTCGCCTACACACAATTATGTACATACATATTAGCCTACACCTATCAACCTACTCACGTTAGCTTACAGCAAACACCATGCATATGCTACCTTACACATACCAGCCTACACACATTAGCCCACGCCTACACCTAGTCGTCTACTTGTATTAGCCTACACCTAACAGCCTACACCTAATAACGTGCATCAGTGTACGCCCAGCAGCCTACACAGCCTACTCCCAATGAGCCTGCACAGCAGCCTCCTACCATGACATGATGTCAACTATCAACGAAATGTGATATTTCTATTCACACTCTGGTATAAAATAGGAACAGTTTTATTCACACCAATGAACAATGCATTACGACTGCCCTGCATTAATGAGTGTCGAGTGATATTGAAAACGATGCAATGATATTCCTTCGGGAATGTTTAGAATTGACAACTTGTCTCTTGGGGAAAATACGGTATATCTTTAATTCATAGCATCACAGCTTGTTCCTCTCTTTCTAAAAGTAGATACGGTATATAAACATGTATGTATCAACGTATTTGGCTAGTTACGTACTAACAAGATGCACACCAAAGTCTGACAGTTCAGATTACAATGCAATCATATTTTCTTTTAGAAGACAACACATAACATTAGTATTAACGTGTTATTGTTCGAACATTCGTTCACATGCTAAGTAGATAGAATATGCAAGCAATACTTTACTATAGACGTTATAGACGTTATGTTATTAATCCAGACATAAAACATCAATTACATTAACACAAGTTGCACTGTACTTAAAATTATGCGTCTGCATAAGTCCGTGTGTTATATTAATAGTAGACTAGATTGCAGTCAGCCATTTACTCTGGCCGTTCCTTTCACTGATCAAGCATGTGTTTTATTGTTTCAGTTTTATGATGTACCTGTAGGCGTGCATTGAGATTATATTGCACATGAACTATCCCTGATAACAATTGTTTTGCCAGAACTTAGAGAACGAAATCGCTACAGGCAACGTGAACTCCATTATTAAGTACCTACTTTTCGATTTATTGTGTCTATTGTAAATATAGAGGGGATGTTGAGTATGCATAATGTGCCTGAATAGATATACTGCTGAGTATCGACATGCTTGTTTATGATATACCAGTAATCATCAGGAATGCAGTGCGTGCGGTGGTTATGCTTCCTTAATCCAACTGATAATACACCATTTGAGTATTTAATAAACAAGGATAAACCAATGCTTAGTTTTGCCACAAACACGTGAGACAATTTTGCTTGTAAATGTCGTATACGACCCCATACCATTAATTTCGAAGAGATGTGTTGCTATTGAAAATAACTTCAAGAGATTCGGCTCAGCAAAGGGAGGCAATGTCCTAAGGGAGATTACTGTTTTAAGGGGGATTTTCGCCTCGTATGTGCCCCTCTGTTAAAATCAATGTGCCCCTCTGTTAAAATCAATATGTATTGGATACATATGACTAATAGATAATGAAGGTATAAATTGTGTATACTATGTTGAGACAATATGTTACCTAGTTAGTATAGCTGATGGATTGTTTTTAGTTTTTAGTTTGTGTTGTTGTTGTTGTTGTTGTTGTTGTTAAAGTCGTCTCGCTAAGCATCGAACTTGATGGAAATGTGTTCGTTTAGTTATGCATTTATTTTATTTTAGTACTGTTAAAGAGGAGATAATGATTGTGTGTTCTGATGAACTTTATTATTGACTTCTACAACAACCAGGACATATACAAGAACAGACAACTCTTACAAATCTAACGAGAACTCAAACCGGAACTAGGAGATCAGCTTATCTTTGAAACTGTGTCAGACGATTTAGCGTTTACAATACCGGGTATACTAACCTATACAAAAGCAGTAACTAGCGCGCACCCCCCCCCCCCTCACACACACACACACACACACACACACACACACACGCACGATGTGTTGGCGAAGTTGCTATGCTCCAGTTTTCGTGAAAGCTACCTTTCTGACGCGATATTGATATGATGCGCGCAC
>JAUTBT010000803.1:0-11026 GCA_032361225.1 Lepetodrilus schrolli | reverse complement strand
AGCACCGGCTGGTACTGACAAGACCAAGGATGATAACTGCATTGCCACTCTACAGACATCGCATCCTATCAATATCAAGTCAGAAAGGTAACTTTCGCGAACATTGATGCCGGGCCCCCAGGGCGGGATTTGAACAATGCTAATGCTCTTTCCAATGATAATGATTTGGAATTCTTGACAAGTTTTACATAATCGGTTTGTTTTGGGATTTATGGAGTAACCAGTATGTTTAATAGTTTTCAGGACTTGAGCTGAATGCAGCAAGAACAGCGATTATGAAACATGCAAGAGTAAGTTCATATTTGCTTCAGTAAAATCTATCAAATATATTTCTGACAGATTTTAAAAAAAATATGTTTGTTCTCGCAAACTTTAATGTGTCTAAATACTAATATGAAGAAATAATATTATCAGTGTAAAATTCTTTCTATTTCTGTGTGTAGGAGTTGGGTGTGGGAGGATTCCCTGTTAGTTCTCGACTGCGAGACTGGCTGATATCGCGCCAGAGGTACTGGGGTACGCCCATCCCTATAGTCCACTGTCCTAACTGCAAGGTGAGATAACTCTGGTCTACTCCAGTCATGCCATGGCAGACGGTTTCTTCCTCAACTGCCACAGTTGCTATGGTCATGCAAACCTAGATTTGATCAGTCCAGAATAGATTTATTTATAACTACCTCTGATGTCGCCCTTTTACATAAAATACTATTTACTCAAAATATTAGGTGAAAACTGTATAAACAGGTCCTGAGATGATGAAACATTTTCTAAGTACAATGCTTAGCTCCGTTTTCTTCAGAAATCTCTTTGTAAAATTTGACTTCAGCATGAAATCGTACTCAAAAGGTTTTTTGTAATCTCGGGGGCCGGATGTTTTATTAATAATGAAAAAATTCTGAATTAATTTTTTTTGTCTATGTCTAGTACATAATAACAAATTATATTTTAAGTATTTACTGTGATAATCAATGCATTTCCTGCCAAACTATAATACGTCTGTCTGACACTAGGCGGTGCCTGTCCCCTACTCCAGCCTGCCTGTAGAGCTGCCCCAGGTATCACAGCTTACTGGGAGGGGCACCTCACCCCTGGCCACTGATGATTCCTGGAGGAATGTGGAGTGTCCAAAGTAAGTTATCCGTACTATAATCTGGTGATGCCTACAGTAATCTGGTGATGCCAAAAGTAATATGGTGATGCCAAAAGTAATATGGTGATGCCTACAGTAATCTGTTCCTAACACAGAACAAACTGGTCCTAACACAGAGCACTTTCACATACTCCCCAGAGAGTTGAGAAGTTGAAATGAGTTCACACTGATCGATTGACCATGGTAAAAATGTAACTTTTGATCGTAGATTTGGTGCATTACAAATGTGCACATTATTCTTATTATTATTATTATTATTATTATTATAAAAACACTGCCTACCACTCACTCTGCAATGCACACAGATGTGGAGGTCCGGCACATCGGGAGACAGACACGATGGACACGTTCGTGGACTCATCCTGGTATTTCCTCCGCTATCTGGACCCTGACAACCAGGAGGAGCCGTGCAGCCAGCAGGTGGCGCACCAGTACATGCCAGTCGACCTCTACATCGGCGGAATGGAGCATGGTAGGTTGTCCTGTCCATTGGCAAATGTCTGCTGTTCACCGATGTCGAGGCACGCATCAGGAATTGGGCTTAGACTGACTAGTTAGACGTTGGCCTTTGATAGAGGGCGATTTTCAAAGACCAATTTCTAATTAGTAGAATTGGGCCAAGTCTGACTATTACAATACATTCACAACACGTAAATGTGTCATGAATTTTAAAAGTACAATTGATAATGGATTGTGAATTATGTTCGTTTAATGACATGTGCTTTGAATATCACTGAAAAATAGCATCCAAACGTACGCCTGCGGTGAATTGAAGGGTGTATCAAAGATTCATTTGAGTACCAAGTAAAAATTATAAACTATTGGGACTAACTGCTGTTATATTGTATGTATTGTAGATAAAGTTGGCAACATTCATAAAGTTGTACTACATGAATGTCCTAAAGGGAGATTACTCTGGCATGGCTTTATTATCATTGTATGTTACAAATGGACAATTTGTCTTTACATCGTATTAAAGAATAGGGAAATAACATTTTACTGTTACTTTCTTCTGTTTCAGCCACATTACATCTGTACTTTGCTCGCTTCTTCAATCACTTCCTATATGACCTTGGCCTTGTACCTCAGCGGGAACCCTTCGTTAACCTCTTGACCCAGGGCATGGTGATGGGTCAGACGTACAAGGTGAAGAGCACTGGACAGTATCTTAGGCCAGACCAGGTGGACCTGTCAGGTGGGTGTCTTTACTCACCGTCTTTTGCATAGAAAACTATGCCAATCAAAAGCTTCTATTGACATGTATTGTATTGTAATATATATTTAGGTTCCTATTCTAGCTTGTGCAACGCCTTATATTCTAGTACGTGGCAGAGTATCCTAACTTTGTGGTATTTCACGATGCACTTTTACATGCGGCATTTCTGTGTATTGTTTGTGATAGTTTACGGTGATATATCATCAATTGGAAAGACATGTGCCTGTTATTTTTACCCATGCAGATCAGTTAGCCAATATTTATTCTTAACTATTATTATACACTGTTACACTTCAGGTCACGAAATATGGATACTCAAGTATACTTGTCTCCTATTATGACATCAGTTTAAATTTTATGTCCTAAGGAAAGAAATATCTCACGTGAAATCTATCAATTCGCATTTCCGGTAGAAATTCTGCTTTAAATATATACCAAGAATTATGTCAGGTAATTTAAGAAGGTAATGAAATATTGGCACTTAACATTGGACAATCTACTGACAACACAGGCAGCCGACCGGTTGACCGAGCCAGTGGACAGGAAGTGGTCAAGGACTGGGAGAAGATGAGCAAGTCCAAACACAACGGGGTCGACCCACAAGAAGTGATGTCAGAGTTCGGCATCGACTCCACACGGCTGTGCATCCTGTTCAATGTAGCTCCACAGTCGCACAGGAAGTGGTCACATGACGGCAAGTTGGACGTGCTTTTCACAATTTGTCTGCCGATCTTTATTAATATATTATGGGCGAGATATTCCCGCACTATTTCAATATTAAAATATATAGTTTTAGGAAAATGATGATAAATGAGTTGTTCCTGTTTAAGAGTTTCCCTTTAAAATCTACGGTGTGTGTTCATCTGTAAAGCCTGGTGCACACGAGCGTTTGCTTCTGTGTCTTCATCTTGTGTTTGAGTTCAGAAAAACTACCATTGGAATGCAATCTGCAACCCGTTCCGAGACACACTTGGAAGTGCAGGTATCAAACCAGTTCTATTTTTGTTTGCTGAATACGCATAAATGCTTGTGTCTACATACTATCTACATTTCTAAACACAGATGCAAACAAGACAAACGTGACACAAGCGTGACGCAAGCTCTTGGTTGTCGCATATAGGTGAAATATTCCCGCTGCAACGTAATGCAATGATTCATTCATTCGTTCACAAGCACCAGACTTAACAGCTGTTGTGTGTGCTTTTTACACAACTCTGTACCGGTATGTACTACAACCATAAACATAATAATATAGCTGGATTATATGTGTTGCAGCCTTCAAGGGCATACTGAACTGGCAGTCTCGGATCTGGGTGCTGGTTTCTGATTTCCTGTCTCAGAACCAAACCCAAACATTGTCCAGTCCTCCAGCTGAGAGTGTGGTCAAGCTGGATGCGTATCTGAATGAGAACAGAAACTACTTTCTTACAGAGGTATTACAACTACTATTCTACTTTGGTATGTGTTTTTAATTGGGGATTAGTTCCGCTTTCAAGATTCTTTCACTTATATCACAGCTTGTCAATTAAATTAGGGCAGGAGGAAACCCGTCACTCGCTACTACTACTACTACTACTACTACTACTACTACTACTACTACTACTACTGTTTAAAATAAAATAAATAAAAATAGATAAATAAAAACATTATAAATTAAAAAATAAATTATATTTAAAATTCTTGTGATTATGAATGAATGAATGAATGAATTATTGCTTTACATCGCAAAGCGAATATTTCACCCATAGGTGACGACAATATTGTGTGATTAAATAAATTATCTACTGTAAATTGTGGAAGAAGTAGTAGTAATAATTAAAGTAAATCATAATGCGCAACATCTTTCAAGCAGAGACAATGTAATCGTGATGTTCAAGCTGGTTGTGTCCACAGATCAACTTCCACATGGAGACAACCTTCCTGCTAAGTGTGGCCATCTCCAGGCTACAGGGACTGACCAACTCTCTCAAGGTATTCCTGTACTGCAAATTGCGAGACTTTTTTCATTATTGTGATGGAATCGAAGGATAAATCTAAAAATATATGCTATGGGCAAGAGTGCAGCTGCAGTTACTGTAGCTATAAGTCGACATCAAATCTGTCAACATCAAACAAGATGTTGTAGCCGCAGGTCAGGAAAAAGCCAGAGAATTTTGATCACTTGGCTATGGTTACCCTAGATGGAGACTGATCAAATGACTAAAGTCTTTGTGTACTATTCTCCAGAAAACTGCTCCTGAGCTGATGCCACACAGCGTGGAGTTCCAGCGCGCTGTGTGTGACCTGGTCATCATGATGTCATCCCTGGCGCCTCACTTTGCCTCCGAGCTGTGGGAGGGACTACGCAGTCTCACAAACAGAAACTGCCAGGATTACCTCTGGGTGAGTAGGTCCACTATAGCAGATTGTACACAGAAATATTCAATATTTACATCAAAATATCAATGCTAAAAATAGAAATAAATTTAAATATATAATTAATATATTTAAAAAAAATATCAATGGTATTACTCAAACCATGTACCTTTTCAAACATCTGAATCCCTATGGACCAGATTTAGAAACTAATTCAATAGACTTGCTTGAAATTGGATGAGTAACTCTTGCCATGTGTCTTTGCACATGCATGTGTCAAGTCTGGGTTCTCTAGCCAAAATACCATCTTACCAGATACCCTCATAGGATACCATCTTATGGCATACCATCTTATGGGATACCCTATTATAGGATACAGTGATAGTGGTGTAAACACTACGAAAAATGGAAGAAAAGCTGTGTTGATGTTTTTGTGTACTGAGATGTTGTGTATAATGTCTACAGGACAAGTCAGTTCTGGAACAAGCCTGGCCAGTGGTGGATGAGAACTACAAGCTACGCATACTTGTCAAGGTATGTCCAAAACAGCTCACCATACTTAGTGTTATATCTGTCCCAAACAGCTCACCATACTTAATTTTAATTCAAACTTAGATAATATCGTTGTTCATTTGCATTATTTCCCCCAAAACTTAAAAGTTCAGAGGTCATTGGATGAACACATTCCTGGGATCAAATTGTTGGAGAGTAGTGGAAATTAACCAATATTTTGTTGTGCATTATTGCAATATACAGATAGACCAGGGTCCAGTTGCATATTGTAGCAAATGGGTGAAAGATTCCCACAGTGAAGTTAAACTCCATAATCACTCACTCACTCACCAGTTGCACTACACTCTTGTAGGCTACAATAGTTATAGGGACTTACAGTTGCCGTTACTAAGCTGTCTTATTCAGATAGCCTACAAGAGCTTCGTGCAACCCAATTCCTCTACAATTGGACTTGCAGCTATTGTAGCACTACAAGATTGTAGTGCAACTGGACCATGCCAAGTAGGAATACATTTGCACTGTAGTGTTATGCCTTTGCCAGTATTACAATTTCAAGGAAACTCTAAAGATGCCAGTTAGGTTGAGCATTAATTAAAGCATTGATTGCAATTTCAGGTCAATGCTAAAGACGCCTGTGAAGTTCGTGTTTCTAGAGATGAGTTAGCAACCTTGACCCTTGATACTGCCCATGACCTTTTCAAATTGACCCCTGAATACCAAGAATGTGTTCAAGGTCAAGAGGTCAAGGACATTAAACTGATTGTAAAGCCAGGATACCAAGCAGAACTCAATTTGGCAGTAAAGTTAAAAGGACCAAAAGAAAAGAAGAAAAAGAAAGAAAAGAAAGAAAAGAAGAAGGCATCGGTGTCAGCTTAATGTACATGTTTATATAAAGAATAAAAGATGTAATTAATAATAATAATAATAATAATAATAATAATAGTCCATTTATATTTCACATTAGCTCAATGCATGAGGTATGCTGGGGGCACAAACGGAGATGAAGATTGGAAAGATGGGCACTACTACTACTACTTACTAATAATAATGTGCACACATGTGATAGAAACAACATGATATGCCTCTCAGAGAACAGATGTGTCAGCAACAGTGATTTGAAGCTGGAGTACAGAATACAGGTTCCTAAACTGATGGTAAGCTTGTTCCACACAGTTGCTAGTTGTCCGAGAATGACAACTTTCAATGAGAAATTAACAAGTCTCGTGCAAATCACAGACGCGAACAGCTGTCTCGCTCTCACAATACTGCAACATTCAGCGTTACGGTTGCCTTGATATCCGAGAGAAAAAAAACTTGAAAGCGGACTAAACCCCTATGCAATTAAAAAATCAGTCATTCTAAATGTCACATGAGTTGTATTACACTTGTGAGCACATGACACGGAGGTTATGGTCGTCGCGAATAGCTGAAATTCCTCATGCGACCACAGTGTATAAGCAACAAATCAATCAATCACGTGGTCAGTGTACTAAAGTGGCCATGCTTTAGTTAACATTGTTGCCATCCATGAGGTGTAATTTAACTATCTTGAAGCTCACACCCCCTTTCAATGTCCGTCAAGCTTTGTCACTTGTGTAAAGAATGCAAACTGAAGATGGCGTCCCGTTGGCATTCCTTTCCAACCACATGTTTCTACAATATCTTATTATAAGGAAGAATTTCCAAACGTGTATAGGCTCCAGGTACTCTCAAAGACTTGCAGACACATTGGAAGAAGAATAGCACCAGATTCCTAAAGCCGAGTTTCGAAATTTGGTAGAAGGCTTCACCATAAAATATCTGCCGGTCCTTATTTCTTTTGTTGGAGTAGTCCTATACATGTATAATACAAACGTGCTACTTCCTCAGAAGCCATATATTGAAATGGATGTAGCCTACCTAAGATGTGATATTCAGTTGTAGTAGAAATACTACTACTAATAATAATATACAATTACTACTAATAATATACTACTACTACTACTACTAATAATAATAATATACTATTACTACTAATAATATACTACTACTACTACTACTACTACTACTACTACTACTACTAATACTAATACTAATACTAATACTACTACTACTACTAATAATAATAATACAAAACAAAAACAAAAATAGTGGTTACTTGTAAAGAGCATTCTTCCAGACTTTCGACATCGTGTTCAAACCGCTACAAAGTTATAAACTTATACTTGTTATAATACCACAGATCAGTAGAAATGACTTCTGCATTGGATTTGTATGATTATTGAAAAATAGTCGCATTTATTCAACGATCGTTGAATGTAACATCGATAGGATGGATAGGCATCAGTTAAAGTTAATGCAGGTGTAACGTACTACATGTCATATGCATGCAGATTAAATATTGGTAAATGCTGGCCATCTTGTAAATGTGAAGAGGTTGGTCTTTGTACCAAAACATACTATGTACACGACCTTCAGTCTACCAGTGCTGTTGTATTAACTAATCTTTAGTAACAGTTCTATGGCTTATAGTGTGTGTGTGTGTGTGTTTGTGTGTGTGTGTATGTGTGTGTGCGCGTGCGTGCGTGTGTCTCGCTGACATTTCGTGAACTGTGATCCATAACATGAAGGAAAGCATTGACTAGTCAACAGTATTAAGATGAATAGCTCGGATCTAACGAACAATAATTGTGATACTACTCATGAAATTAACCTATCGCGAGCTGCCAGTCTCTCAATTAGTGACAGTACCCATCCACCAATCAGAATGCATGCACGCTTGACTTGATTAGCTACGAGGGAAATGCCCGTCAAACAATATATTCGCAAGGCAACATGTTTGTATTCAGGTATATATGATTTCGTCAAACTATGAAGCGTGGAAGGAAATACCCACATGTATGTATGTATCTAGTACCTACTGTACTGCGTTTACCTACCAATACCTACATGCATACATAGTACATAGGTTACATACCAAACATGCATTACATACTGTAGTGCATACGCATATCTACACACCGTCAGTATATTTATCTCCACACAATATATATCCACTTTCATATTACTGAATAAAGTTATTCATTTACAAACATGTCCTGTTAACATGATCTTACTTTCGTGTCTTTTGGATACAAGTACTAATACATGAAAACGAATATAAAAAAACCATAAACCTTGGCAAATACACGGATTTATGTTAATGGCATCAGCGTGATATCATATTTGATATCAAAAGACTTTAGATCAAAAGATCTCTTTTCATTTTGTGTATAGTTTTTTTTATGTTACTTGTGATTCTCGTATATGTATAACTATAGGTATAACTTATATTATGTATAATTTGGTGATGGTGTTTTAATACAGGTCTAGGAAGAATGGATACACTCGTTTTCACAGGCAACGTTTAATACATCATGTAAAAGCCAGATGTGCGTCGATCAGCATACGTGCATACAACCCTCTAGAAGACATGTATCTCTTCGTGCGTCAACGGCATAGTCTACACAGTTGGATGAGATGAATATTGACAGCTGATATAATTATAGAGGTGTTTCATTTCATCAGGCATTTTTGCGGCCAGGCTAGCTGCACGGAAGCGGCACCGACAGGGGACATGATGGAAGGGAATTTCTTCCCGTGTGTGTGTGTGTGTGTGTGTGTGTGTGCTAGCGTGTAACCTGATATTGTGGGAGGGAGAAGTAACATTTGGCCCACAAGAGGAATGATTCCACGACCCGCCATAACTGCATATCGGAACATGCTCTGCGAATATTGTTGTTAAATTGGGTGTTAGTGTCTTAATATTGTCATATGTTTATGAATGTAAGAGACATTACTTGAACGTGGAACTAGCAGTCCATAGCTAGATCTCCAGACGCACATAACCAAAGCAGACGACAATTTAGAACGGAACGGTAGCAAGTGCACGTAATGATATCTTCCCGACAATCACGATAATGAGGTTGTGAATGTCGTGCCTGGTCACTGCATGGTGGTGTGGAAGATGTGATAACAGCTTGATGGAAAAGAATGCAAAACATCGGCTATCGTGAACTATGATTCATACTAGATCTCCGTCCACGTTGGTTCTAGTGCATTCGGATAACTCACCGGCTACACAATAGAAAGACAGAGCGCCGTGAGATATCGTCTGCTTGAAGAAAACATGGCGGACCTGCCTGTGTAGAAAGCCAAGCTGTGGGAGTTAAAGTTTCCCAACAAACTTTTGAGATAAATGGCGTCGACTGTTTGGGACTCGCTAACGTGTGCTAATTTGTTCGTGGCTTTCGCGGCTGTTACCGGATTCGCTGAGAAGAAGCATGGACGATTGAGTGCGGACTACGTGTTTGTCGTGGAAGTGTTTTGGTCAGACGGCAGAACCACCTACGTTAAAAGGACGTACAAAGACTTCCTCAGGTTCCACAAGTTGCTTGGTTTCCACTTCAGAACGAAGTCCACATCAAACGGAGAGAAACTATGCGTTCCTCGTCTGGAAGGTATATTAATAATACTTTCAGTGATACTGTACTAGTTGACTATTTATATGACATGGTCCTTATGAGTTATACGTATACTATATTCTTTAAAGTTAGGATGACTAGGAACTTGATTTTGGGACATGTGGAGAACAAGCATCATTCATAAACTTCATAAAGAATTGAGTTCATAGTTTTCTCTTGACAGTCCTATCATGTCATATTCTAACTCCGACGAAGTTGTTACATAGGAAATAACGTTCGTTAGTATATATTTCCGTTGACAAGTAACATGGGAGTAAATGAGTATACAGTATGTATGTGGCGTGTGTTCATTTTATATACATTTGAATGCATATATTAATTCCAGTACCAGTGATTGCGACAAACAATTGCCAGAAGAGTAATAGATAGTTTACAGTATGCATGCAATGTCATGTACACATATATACTCTCAGTTCACAACGAGAAACCAAAACATGTTCTGCTAATATATTATTTATCACCGTCACGGGAACAGAGATACATTGCTCGTACGGATATAGATTTTGTGTACCTATAGCAAACAGCCACTTGGCTTTAAACAGGTATAAATATATCGATCGTGGAATAGAACCTATATCGAATGGGCCAACTCTCATTTATCTATCCCAGATAATATATATATCTTCATAGCTCAACGTACGTTATAAATATGCAGTGTCGTTCCAAATGCAGTAATGTTATTGAAAACCTATGACTCATATTCATACATGTTTATGTGCATAAACGATGTAGCGAGAATTCACCTGTCTATATCTACGTGCTTGTTAGGCAGACATAGTTTACGTTGATATTGCACATCATACGTTGATCGTTGTTGTATATAGCAATTATGTGTAATATCAACGTGTGTCTGTCTAACAAGCACGTTACAACTCCCGCTACACCGGTTTATTACTTTAACCCCTGATATATAGACATCACCACGTGCGCTTTATCAATGATGTTGTCTTTCCGCCTAGTGATTATTGGGTTTATTCATATTGCAGTGACAGGAAATCAACATGGCGTATTCGGTCTTGAGATAGCAAAATATGATGTATTCAAAATAATGCTTAATGGTTTTTTCAATTTTGAAGATATTTTCAAATAAAATATGCTGATTTAATATGTAATGTACATTTTCTATAACTAACTGAATAAGCTACATACAAAGTGAAGCATGCTGCTATTGTATAATATATTTCGACTACTCATGTCAACTTTATAACTGGGACGGGTGGTAGCGCAGTGGTAAAACAGTTGGACTTCGGAGCCAAAGGTTCCAGGTTCAAATCCCGCCCCGGGGGCCCG
>JAUTBT010000802.1:0-11027 GCA_032361225.1 Lepetodrilus schrolli | reverse complement strand
TACTTCAACTCACGTGAACAGATCTGTCATCGTGTCCCAGATCAGCCAATACGTGACTTAGTTGACTGTGTGATAGACACACACACACACACACACACACACACACACACACACACACACACGCTCTAGATAACAAAAGCAACTCCGAAACGACGTTTTATATTTTGCTATTAGATTATGCTTCCCTTGGAACAACAACGTAGGCCCTATATTGTAGTCTAACGTCGTTGGTTGTTTGGTTGGTTGGTTGATTTGGGGTTTAAAGTCACTTTCAATATGTTTTCACTCACATCATGGCATGCATACATATGTACTGCTTGTACTAGTCTGGATTTACACTAATTTTGATAGTGCTAGCTCACTCGAAATCATGTCGCAGATCACTCAGACTCAGTATACTGATTCCGATCAGACATATCCTTGCTTTACCCCTTTAATGATGACGTTTTATATTTTGCTATTAGATTATGTTTCCCTTGGAGCAACAACGTTTTACCCCTTTAATACTGAGCGCCAAGCAGAGGAATAACAAGTCACATCTTTCAACGTTGTTAGTATGAGTGGTCATGTCATGAATTGATAGGCATAGACTTCGCCAAAAGATACGGTACACAAACTTGATCCGTGAAATATCAATATTACTTGTAGTCACGATCATGGACTGTAATTAGGTTAGTGCATATGCATGTTAATACTTCAACTCACGTGAACAGATCTGTCATCGTGTCCCAGATCAGCCAATACGTGACTTAGTTGACTGTGTGATAGAGAGATCGCCATTTGGTCATGTGTACCTTCAGGCTGAGCAAATATTGTGTTACCACCGTCGTATGATGTCCCCTTTCGCTTCTCTTATCGTGAGTGTACATATCATTATGTAGTCTACCTTTTCTCCTGGGTCAGTCTGCAGTATATAAACACGCCACTGTGAATCGTTATCTTTTCGGGTAGTTTCATCGTCCGATTTGTAGGGCTAATGCACAATTCAATGAGTACTATGGAATACACGTATGCCATAATTCGTTTATCTTATTAACATTAAAATGTTCCCGAAAGGTACCTTTCATGATAGGATGCGCTGTCTGTATTGTGGAATGCATGCAGTCATCATCCTTGGTCTGTCAGTACCAGCCAGTGTTCGCAGGTTTACTGCAACATTCAGCGCTACAGATGTTATAGGGTTCCTCCTGTCCTAAACTGACAAGCCGTGATATGTGAAAGAATCTTGAAATCGGCTCTAAACCCCAATTTTAAAAAATGGCATTAACAACGTATGCTTGTTTGAATTGTATTTTAAAAATATATTTCTGAATGATTTCCTTTCCGATAATGCATAGCGAAGATTCTGCCTGAATACAATCGCTATTCAACTAGATATAATTCTCCATGATTGACTTTTGTCTGATCCTGTTGAATTTGTGTCAATAAAATATCTTGAAATCAATCTCCATACAGTTTTGTTCATTTGATACTAAACCAATGTTTGTTCATTTTAGTACCAATTGATGCTCTGGCACTTTTCTTCTTCCAATGTGTCTGAACGTTCTCCAAGAGTGCCTGGAGCATGTACACATTTGGAAATGCTTCGTTGTTCAAATAATATAAAGTTGATCTTGTATGCACAAGATACTGCTTGGCCACAGCAAAATCCGAATTCATAGAAGTGCCCTAGCAAAATTCCGTTGTGGTCTCGCCCGATTAAAAATAGAAACGGGCCGTTATGCAAATCTGGCTATTATCGAAAGAGTATGTTTTAATTTTATTAATCAGATGGAAGATGAAAGACATGTTTTATTGAATCGCCCTCTTTACACTGGTATTATTTGTAATCTACTTTTATTATGCGACGTTGTATGTCATGAGTTTATTCATTTTAACGATATTGACAAAAGATTTTTTGCACTGTCAAGCCCATGTCATTAGTTTAACTGCCAAGACCTGCAAGCTTTTACTACAATTTAGGCATAATATTTCATTTAATAAGTAGATGCTATATATTTGTGTACATATAGATTTAATTTGATATTGTTTTGATGTATATACATCGTCTCTCATAATTGGACGTTGATCATGAATACTTGTCAATAGCAGTAATTGTTATAAATTATACTTTTATTTTGCATATTTACCAATTATTATAATTATTTTCAAAAGACGTTTGCACTGTTGGTGGAATATAATAACAATATTTATTTCTATTTTCCAAAGTGAAAAAAAAACGGGTAGTCGGTTCCGTAAACCAGAGAATCAAATATATATGACCTCACGAGGCTTTGAATAATTATATTTTATATATGTTTCTGCCGAAACTGTAGAAACTATTGTAACACTATAATAGTCAAATGTCTAGGGAATTGGGTAAAAGCACGCTGACAAAATATAGTTCCAAGTAAATGTGTACATATTTAATTGAAGAAATGTTTTAACTATATATTCGACAAATTAAGTTCCAAGAGGAATTTCTAAAAGAGGTCCAAAAATACTTTGATATTGAGTAAGGATACAATTATAAAAATCCATCGTGTTATTGCACTAGTGAAAATAGTTATATTTACAGTATGGGTTTATTGCACTCCAAAACTACTACTACTACTACTACTACTACTACTACTACTACTACTACTACTACTGCTACTACTACTACTACTAATAATAATACTACTACTAATAATAATGCCCATTAATAATGCGCTTTATTATATACTTGCAGTAGGATAGCGGAATATATCAGTAACGAGAAATCCTTATATCAATCGATCAGTGACAGTGTGTCCTCAGTTTCATTCTCAGCTACATGGATGGTATACTTCTCTCACTATGACGTCAATCACTAGACACACCATGCATACACTCGTAGCAACTTCGCAACATCTGGGGCGGAGATTTGCACATCTGAGGATTTCGCTCGGTCCATCCGAATGAACTTGCACAGTCAGATATTGGCTGTAAAATCGAGATTGTACCCGACATACGCCATCCTTGACTGTGGAATCACTCTATACCCGATCTTCTCATGCATACGGATAGATGCAATGTTATCCTCCAACGCCCTGACAAACACGACATTTCTTCCACTCTGAAGGATCTTCTGCGAAATTTGACTCGAGATGACCTTCCCGTAACCTTGACCTCGAAATTTCTCCAGCACATGCAGCATGGCCATGAAGCCGTTGTGATATGTCAGCGCATAGCCCACCATTTCCCCATCCTCCGTGTACAAGCATACCGATGGTCCGGTGACTATCATGTGTTTGATATAGGAATTGCTTACATCCCCAGAATTGTAGCCCCAGAAGGAGTTCACCATCTCTGACTGCTCGGCCTTTAATGTCGACATAGTGAAACCTTTTGGGATTGGACTGAAAGCACAGGAAAATGTTAGTTAAACTTGGCCTTTCCTTTCTCTCTTTCTCTCTCTCTCTCTCTCGCTCTCTCTATATAATTTGAGAAATGCTTTATTATTATTATTATTATTATTTATCATCATCTTCATGATCATCATCATGATCATCATCATCATCATCAACAACAACAACATCATCATCATTATCGTAAAAAGTGTACCTGACTTTCAAGGTATTTTGCGTTGCCTCCAACTGGATATATGGTTTGCCAACGGAAAATCGTCGTCCTTTAGTGTACATTTCCTCTAGCAAGATGGGCAGTACATCGAAGTTTATGTCTATAGTAAAGTGCCAATTTTGTAAAATAATGTAATAATAAAGGCATGCTCAAAGAGCTACATTATTATCCCCGGTCAATGGATCAGTGTATACTCAGTGTTCCTATAACTATTTATAATACATGTAAATCTATGATATATTCTACTGTAAATTAAAGTAGGTATCCAAACCGTCCTTACTGTGTACACATTATGCTAGATTCAGTTTAGTAATCTGGCCTGCGTTTCACAAAGGGTCGTAGTCAGAGTGTAAATAGAGATTTGTTTCACTTCCTGCTATATACTAAAAGCATGGCGTACTTCCTGATTTACGATCGGACTACATTACGACCTCTTTATGAAACGTCTACTCACTAAGAAAGTATATTTGTTTAGTCCAATCAATGACGTTTGCATCTTGGAGAAGAATCTTCGCATCATTGGCATCAATGGCAAATATACAAATCCATGGGGCACCTTGGAAATTGTACTAAAAATACACTAAAAGAAATTACATATCTTGACATTGAATCCATCGTTCATTTTATAACGTCTAAGAAACTGGTCCAAGAAACGGTGCAAGAAACGGTTGATCAGTCTTAGGAAGTATGCACTTGATCATTTGTTTTTGGTGATCGTCGTATAAACGGCTTGATCAGCCATCTGTGTGACAGTCAAATAAACGGTAGAATTTTAAGACTATAATACTTTTGAAGAGACTGACTGAACTGTAATACAGTGCAGTTTGGCAATACCGGCATCTTTGTACTCCGGCAATCTGCATATATCGGTATAATTTCATAGTCAATGCACTTTACATGAATTGAATAAACCGGCACGCTTTCAAAACAGGCATATTGTCTTGGTCCCAACGAGTGCCGGTGTAGCAGCCCCAAAGACACTCCCCTAGCAAACTCACTCTAGAGTGTTTTGAGGCTAGCCCGAGTGCACTGTACATGATTTTGGTAAGCTAACATAATTATGACTCCACAATTATTATTTATTTATTATATTTTACTATTATTAACTACCTCTACTTCTTCATCTACTACTACTACTACTACTACTACTACTACTACTACTACTACTACAGTCTTAACACTGTGTGTATTTGAGGAGTATATTATAATATGATGTTCTACTACCTTGAACACATTAGGATGTGAACGGACAATAACAGCACCAAAGTTCGGCCACTGATCTACAATGATATCGCAGTATTTATCTCCAGTTTCCAGTAGACATTGTAGTTCGCCGTATAACTGAAATTATAAGCATAGTCCAGACACAAAGGTTTGACAGATGCAACAGTAGCAAAATCAACACATTATTATGTTCATTACCACGGAATCGGATTAACCGCAAGTTATTAGCTAAAGTGGCTAATGATGGCTGGCCCGCCAATATTTTATATAACAATACACTTAATTCAGACGGTCTAATTTGTAAGACCTCATTATGAATATCGTGTCAAATATCACATTGTCACAATATAATGTAGATCTACTGACCGTCTTAGAGAACTGGAGTGATTCGACCCTCATCCGTAACTGGATAAGCTGAGATCTATCCAATATAACCACCATTGTAAGAGGAACTAGGACCGGTTCCAGAAGGAGAACGATGACATAGATGCTCTAGTATGGAAGCTCTGCACACGACACATCAACTTCTCACAGTGGGAACGAGGCTGACGATACATATATGACGCAGTGTCGTGACCAAGCATAAGCGGTGAACGTAAGACAGTGTGTTCTATTACCCAAATGAAATTATTTTGACATACAGATAAGATTCGCCTATGAAAGACATGATGAAGACCAAATAAAAAATAGAACAAAATCAAAAGACAGAACATATTTATATGTTATTATTTATTGATGCTTTCATTGGTTGATTTTACTTTTTCATCATATAATGCAAATGTACAGGTTGTGTTTGTGTGTGTGTGTGTGTGTGTGTGTGTGTGTGTGTGTGTGTGTGTGTGTGAGCGTGTGCGTGTGCGTGTGTGATTCTTAATAACTGACAAGGACTACAATATAGTATACCGAAAAGTTTTATATTAGTATCCATTTTCCAAGACTATTAATATTGGAGACCATGACAGCATAAAAAACTCCGGATACATCTCATCAGTATTAGAAACAATTCATTCAAATATCAGAATAATGTACAATTTATACCATCCCTGAATACACCAGTCTTACATTATAACATTATGGAAGTTCCACGTGTACATCATGTGAGCATATTGATGATAATTCAGTCAGATCATTATTTACAAATCACAATTAATGTAAAACCAAAATACAATCAAACAATGGATATTTTAAATGATTGTTATGTACATTTTTGAAGTGGCAGCTTATTAAAAAAATGTAAAAATTAATAACTGATAAAATCGAAAGAAAGTACGTCCAACGTCTTTGACAAGGACTATATCAGTGAGTCAAATGCTGTACTATTAGTCATATCATCAGTGACTAAATCTATGTCTGATTGGAGACGATCCAAACATTTCTAACATCGGGTACTATTTCGAATCCAATACGTTTTTGTAGCTGCATCGACGGTTCGTTATATGCGTCTACCACGACGAATACTATGTCATCTTTACGTAGATAACAGTATCCTCCAAAAGACCATACATATAATACCGCCAGTTTTTGGAAACGATTTCGTTTTGTTCGGGATGGAGATTTGTCAACGATAATCCAGCAGGGACTGAGCTGAGATGAAAATTATTTGAAAGGGATTAAATGAAGATACACATTTATCTGAAGCCGCCATTGCTGCAATCCCGTTCAGTAGGCCTACTATTATTTCATATCATATACTCTGGCAATACAATCTATTTATGAAAATACGTCTAGGTACGAAGAAATCTTAGCAATCATTATCATCATCTTTGTTCTCTATAGCCACACATGGTGATACAAGTACCAAAATTAATTTTTAAAAACAAACAACAATCATGAAGATATCACAGTGGTATATTAGCTAACATTTGTTCCATAATCAAGTCAATGTTATGGCGTACTGAATTTCCAGTTGCAACACGCTTGGCCAGCGGTCAGTAATGTTACTATCACAGGGGTATATTTTACTACCATTAATTCCACAATCAAATCGACGTATGGCGTACTGAATTACCAATTATCAGTAACGTTATCAAACATTAGTAGAACTACACTCCGGCGGAGATAATTATAGCGTCAGGGTTATACAACTTTCGCCAAACGCGTCACGTCGACCGACCAGAGACAGATAAGTGATGATGGTTCTAATTAATTATTATATAAGCATTGAGATACCACAGTGCATTTAATGATAAATGTAGATTGCAGAAGCCATACCAATCATGCATCCTATTACGTCAAATCCGCCAACCAATCGTCTATTGCTTAATTGGAACTTCAAGGTAAATACTACAGGTATACTAAGTAAATGAAGACATTGAAGTGTCGCAAAAATATCTCAACTTCAGCCGCTTGGAGGACGTTTTCTGTAGAACGGAATATTGCCACTGGTAATGATTTTCAATATTGTTGGCTCCAGTTTCGTGTCCATATTTGACAATAGAATTTAAGGACAAAGTAATACCACTATGTCATGTAATTTAACATTACGAGTGTTTTATCTGGCATATAAACCGTACACATTAAAGGCATACAATCACCTGTCAAATGGAAAGCTGTTTAATATGTCTATCCATACATGGTTATCGTCCTTGGTTCACTCGCACCAGGCCCCCACGATTACGAAACATTTCTGAGAACGTTTTCTTGCTCAACTCAAAGGTTTGTTTACAACTTCCCATATAAAATGGTTTCGCAATCTCTTGGCCAGATCGGGCATACAATAATTGAGGAACATAAGGTTGTAGTTAAGGTTACTTTAGAGTTACTACTTTAGAGTTATTACTTTAGGGTTATTACTTTAGGGTATTACTTTAGAGTATTACTGTAGAGTTATTACTTGAGGGTTATTACTTTAAAGTTATGCCATTTTGTACAGGAGGGCCCCGAATCTCGCGGTTATAATAGATGTTATGTAGCCTCGAAATGTGCCTACTTCGAAAGTTTTTCGGTATGCGGTATACTACCAAGCAACTCGATCAGGCTAAACGCCATGCAATACGTCCTCATGTTATTACTCCCATGTGTTTTAACCCTCTTCCTGTTGGATTAAGCTCTTTAGGGAATCATATGTTGCCTTCAGCATAGAGCGAAGCGGCAACCACTTGGAAAGTGTTCATTAGGTTTCTAAATTCTTTATTCCATTATAATTGTCACGTATATTCCCGCTGTGACGTAAAACAATAATTCACTCACTCACTTATTCCATTAACAAAATATTGTTTGAGCTGTTTCAGCTTCGCACCTAGGTCGAGGATCTCTGACCGTCATATCTGCGTAGATATGATATAACGGTCAGATATTGTTGGCCTACCTCGCACCGTAGCGTACCTTACTTTGAGGGCATCCTTTGTGATTGTCATCATATAGTATACGTCCAAAACAAACCCGAAGCCCAACTGACGTACTGCGTCTCAGACTGCTTCCGCTATGTCCTTCGTCACACCTGGGACAGTGCAGATGAAGAGACACCAAGACAAGTTACAATCTTCTATGGGCTTCTATAATATATGCCTATATGAAGTTCCGTTTCGAGCAAGGAACAATTGTTATTGTGACGTATATATGGAGCTAGCTTTATAAACGTATTCAGCCCACAACCCACTAAAAGGGCGAACTCTCACACCACAGGTCTGTGTTTCACTAGTTATGTAACTAAAAGGCAGTTTATAATGTATATGACTGATAATCTCTTGGTCTGTGCAGATGAAGAGACACCAAGACAAGTTACAATCTTCTATGGTCTTCTATAATATAGGCCTATATGAAGTTCTGTTTTTCGAGCAAGGAACAATTCTTATTGTGATGTATATATGTAGCTAGCTTTATAAACGTATTCAGCCCACAACCCTCTAAAAGACCAAGATATTAAAAAAACATTAACAAAATATTAACAACAAAAAACAAGCAAATAAAACCAAACAAAATAAACATAAATACATATTTTTATTATTTAAACACAAATAAAATCATTATTTAAAAAAGGAATTCGCTTATTTCCTGTATGAGAAGTCATCATCACAGAAATGTGTACAATGTGTCCAGGCTGGACTAACAACGAAGTTAGAGTCTGTCTGTCTGTGGTGTACACGCTGACCAGTGGCCCTTAATGACCGTAGTACTATAGGAATAGAACCACAGACGAAAACCTTGAATAGCCAGGGCGAACTCTCACACCTCAGGCCTGTGTTTCACTAGTTATGTAACTAAAAGCCATGTATATGACCGATAATCTCCTGGTCTGCGTTTCATTAAAGGGTCGTACTGTAGTCTTTGCCTAACTCAAGGCGTACGCCATGCTTTTACTATAGCAGAAAATGATTCCGATCAGACATATCCTTGCTTTACCCCTTTAATGCTGCGCGCCAAGTAGAGGAATAACAAGTCACATCTTTCAACGTTGTTAGTATGAGTGGTCATGTCATGAATTGATAGACATAGACTTCGCCAAAAGATTCGGTACACAAACATGATCCGTGAAATATCAATATTACTTGTAGTCACGATCATGGACTGTAATTAGATTAGTGCATATGCATGTTAATACTTCAACTCCGATAATGCATAGCTAAGATTCTGCCTGAATACAATCGCTATTCAACTAGATATAATTCTCCATGAATGACTTTTGTCTGATCCTGTTGAATTTGTGTCAATAAAATATCTTGAAATCAATCTCCATACAGTTTTGTTCATTCGCTACTAAGCCAATGTTTGTTCCTTTCAGTTTATGCTCAGGCACTTTTCTTCTTCCAATGTGTTTGAACGTTCTCCAAGAGTGCCTGGAGCATGTACACATTTGGACATGTTTTATTGAATCGCTTTCTTTAAACTGGTATTATTTGTAATCTGCTTTTATTATGTGACGTTGTATGTAATGAGTTTATTAATTTTAACGATGTTGACAAAATTTCTTTTGTACTGTCAAGCCCATGTCATGAGTTTAACTGCCAAGACCTGCAAGCTTTTACTACAATTTAGGTATAATATTTCATTTAATAAGTAGATGCTATATATTTGTGTACATATAGATTTAATTTGATATTGTTTTATTGTATATACATCGTCTCTCATAATTGGACGTTGATCATGAATGCTTGTCAATAGCAGTAATTGTTATAAATTATACTTTTATTTTGCATATCTACCAGTAAGTAGTCAAATTGGCTTAAAGTGTGTGTCCACCATTGCCTGTCGATCTTTAATTGTTCATTTTCATTGATAGTTTATACGACCTTTTCCTTCACCATTTATTATTATTATTTTCAAAAGACGGTTGCACTGTTGGTGGAATATAATAACAATATTTATTTATATTTTCCAAAGTGGAAAAAAAACGGGTAGGCGGTTCCGTAAACCAGAGAATCAAATAACTATGGCCTCACAAGGCTTTGAATAATTATAGTTCATATCACTATAGATGCAAAAATGCCATTTTCATTCTGCATTCAGGCGTCACGAAAGTGCATTTCATAATGCAGGCTACATTAAAATAAAATCGTCCAGGAATAGCGCTGATGCAAAGAAAATCGCATATCTTTATGCATGTATTTTCGAATTTCGGGAAGCCGCCTCCATACCCTAGTAGGAAGCCGAGGTGTCATTCTGCAGATGTCAGTAGATCGCTTTTCATTACGCCTATATTTCAAAATTTCCGGTGATGAAACGTATACAAAACGATGTCAATATCTTTGCTAATGCCAGGAAATAGCATTTTATAATACACACACTTCGACATTTCTTGGAGCATCCCCTCACAGACCACACTAAATAACATTCTGTGTTATCAAAGATATTAATATGTAACATGAAGTATATTTCTTTCACAAAGATACATATTGATATATGACATCAAAGATATATTATGCGAGGCTCTGCCGAAATTGTAGAAACTATTGTAATATCGATTTTCAGTCACAAATACTATAATAGTCAAAAGTCTTAGGAACTGGGTAAAAGCACTCTGACAAAATATAGTTCCAAGTAAATGTGTACATATTAATAAATGTGTTTGCATATTTAAGTTCCAAGAGTAATTTCCAAAAATACTTTGATATCGAGTAAGGATACAATTATAAAAATTCATTGTGTTATTGCACTAGTGAAAATAGGTATATTTATAGTATGGGTTTATTGCAGTCCAAAACTACTACTACTACTACTACTACTACCACTACTACTACTACTACTACTACTACTACTACTACTACTACTACTACTACTACTAC
>JAUTBT010000801.1:0-11028 GCA_032361225.1 Lepetodrilus schrolli | reverse complement strand
CTCTCTCTCGCTCCCTCTCCCTCTCCCCCTCTCTGTCTGTCTGTCTGTATGTCTGTCTCTCTCTCTCTCTCTCTCTCTCTCTCTCTCTCTCTCTCCCTCTCTCTCTCTCCCTCTCTCTCTTCAGTATTACAGTAGTTGACAAGTCAATACAAACCAGACACACGCCTGGCACACACAAGTCGACAGATACTTGTGAACGCTTGTCAACGTTTTCAAATTGATCCTCTCACTAATTAACGAGTACATATCAAGTTTACGTCTACACATGTAAGACTTCATCGCCTTCAAACGCTATGCCATTTAAACCGTTCACAGCATTCAACATTATCTCTAAAGCCATACGTACATGACCGATTAAAGTTTGGACCGATGGGTTATAAAATCTGTCTGTACAGTTATTAAATACGATTTGATGGTGTTGTCGTTCCGGCAGTTGAAACATATACCTCATTAGTTGTGAATAGACTAATAGGAAAAAAAGCCACACGCGCAGGAATGATAGGTGACATCGTACCATCTGGGGGGTCGCTGACCGAAACCGGAAATAGCCTAATTAATACATGCCGGGCTTCCCTCTTGTTTACAGAAGCAGTTTGGACATGCGCGGTTCAGCCAAATACTGCCCATGTCCTGCCGACTTCTTGAAGGTCAACATCAGAGCAAGATGTCTGGTCTCGTAGTTTCACTACGGACTGCGCAAGACTAGCGTTGACGTGGCAAGGACGTAGTGCACTGGATACTCTTGAGCTATAGATGCATTACATTTCGAATATGTTTGTAGACTAATTCGATGTGACAGTGCGGTCGGCTGCATTCACTATAAACACGTCGGAGGCATGTTATTTATCAACGCCGAATGTTTAACCATTTGACAGCAGTTAATATGGAACTAGATTACATTTAATATGAATGTTTTAGTGATACGCATCATAGAAAAATAGCAGCCACAAAAAGACTGCAGGTTATACATAGCTATTCCAATATCTATTTTAGTTTTTGAAAAAGGCTTAGAGCCACTTTTACAAGTATTTCGCTCATAGCATAGCTTTTCATCAGTTTAATGACAGAAAACCTGCACCACCAGTAGAGATTTGTGTTACAGTAAACATGCGAGCGCCGGTGCTAGTACTGACGAACCAAGGATGATAATTGCACTGCAACTGTACAATCATCTCATCTTATCAAGATCGCGTCGGAAAGATAACTTCCGCTAACATTGAGGCCACCCTGAGGCTAACATTGAGGCTGACATTGAGGTCACCATGACTTCTTCGTCCTCCTAATGTTCTTTATGGAACAACGACTTTTAACGTGTTTCGTATCCGATTCTAACTGACAGCAACGGATATATGAATCCTGGAACAAACGGGACACATTATAATTCATAAAAATATCAATTACTTCATTTGCATTACAATATATTCTACGGGTAACCGACTGATTATTGTTGAAAAGGCGCGTGGTTCTCTACGATGAAAACCTCCAGGATTATTAGCAAGATACTATGCTATCCGGAATCCGGATACATGACGTCCATACAGGGTTGAATGCATTCCTTTTTATGACAGTATTAACAGTAAAGCTAACATATTTACTGGACGAATTACTTTTAAATGTTGTGTGATCAGGATCACGACGCACGTAGGAATGTGTCTGATTTTAGAAGAACCACATGTTTCTGAAAGTGAAATGTGAGAGTTCGATACTAGATGTCATACTTTGAATATATTTGACATACAAGTAATAGTAATTTGAATATATATGATATACAAGTAATAGTAATAGTAATAGTAATTTGAATATATATGATATACAAGTAATAGTACTTTGAATATGTTTGACATACAAGTAATAGTAATTTGAATGTATATGATATACAAGTAATAGTATACAAGTAATAGTAATAGTAATTTGAATGTATATGATATACAAGTAATAGTACTTTGAATATGTTTGACATACAAGTAATAGTAATTTGAATATATATGATATACAAGTAATAGTACTTTGAATATGTTTGACATACAAGTAATAGTACTTTGAAAATGTTTGATCTATGGAAAATGTTTGACTTACAAGTAATCGTACTTCGAACATGTTTGACTTACATATATACGTGACAGTCATCAAATAGTACTCTGTATAAGCTTGACGTTTATAAATGAGTGAATTGAATGGGTGCAACATACATGTAATGGTACTTTGAGTATGTTTGACGTATACGTATAAGTAATAGTACTTTGAATAATAATAAGCTTGACATACATGTCATAGTGTTTTGAATAGACGTGATTTTAATAGTTCACCGACTTTGCCTAATGCAAATGCATGTATGTGCAATCATTGCTGGTATGACTGGGTTGCTATTATACAATGTTATTTTACCTTCCATGTAATTTACTTATGCATCACAAACCACTTGAAATTCAACTACTAATATTTGAGGCATTACAATATGACGGACTATTTTGTTTGGAGAATCGAAAGCCTTAATGTGATAATGGCGGCACCTATTTCTAAACCAACACGACATTAACGCATTGAATACAAGGAAGAGAAAAACAAGATAGCTAATCAACGATGTCACAACATTAAGCTACATTCGTCTATTTGACTACCACGCGGAGCAGATCAGCGACTATTTCATGAAGTAAAAGGTTTTTGGAGAAAAAGACAATGGCTATTTAGGTGTAACGTATATTTATGTATTTTTCTATTATCAGTGGTTACAAAGCGATATCTAGATTACATCCAGATGCCTGCTAGTCTCATGTATGTCAATGTACAAACCATATACTGTAGCCACTGTACTTCGTTTTGGAAAAGGTGAAGGCATTATTCTGTCAAAATGAATGTCAATCCTTAATAAAGTCTCGTTCTAGCTACATGAGGGGATGGGTTGAAAGGTTACATCTACGGATTTTATAGGGAAAAGAAACTCGTAGAGTATTATTAATTATGAACGATCCTTGAATTGCATTGCTTATTTGTTTGGTTATCGCTATGCTAAATGGGGCAGTTGTACATAGAATACATATATTTGTATAAATGTGGGCATCCTAAGGATTCAATACTACTTGTAGAACATTAAAGGGACACGTTATTCTTCATTTAGGAGCCATTGCAAATGTCCATGTAGGTTATCGGGACGCGTGGTTTAATAGGTAGGAATTCCATTTTCATCGACTGAATCATCTTTTTGAACTATTTCTACCAATCAAATTCAAGGAAATGTAAATACCACGGTACAATACTAACTGAATATGATTATTAACCGCGGTATCAATACATTGTAGGGGAAAAAGTTAATAACGTTCACCTAGTTTTATTTAAATAACTTTACACAGTTGGTAAAATTAGAGCGTTGGTAAAACTAGAGTGTAGGCGACTTTAAAGGGGAGATTACTTTAACGACTGATTTCGTGATGTAGTAATCGTGATCGTAATCTATGGCTGTGCTTATTTTGAACACCGAGTGCAGTTAGTGATTATGGAGTTTAACGTCGCTGCGGAAATCCACCGAGTGCAGTAAATTCCAATTGAATACTCAAGAACACAACACTCGAGTCGTAATCCCACGTGACCCCAACGCGCGAACTAAACGGAGTCGACAAGAGTTGTGACGTCAGACAACAGTGCGCTATACACTCGTGACTGCCTACAGTCTTTCTGATTGGCCAGTAATTCTTGTCAGTAGGTACGTTCTCGGGTTTTAATATTTTTTTAATGGTGCTCATGCGCACGTGCAAGTACGTCTTCCCTAGGCCACGTGATCTAACTCCTATGTAAGTAGTAAACGGAGTCAGCGTAGCTCGGAGTTATACCCTTCCCTCGGGTTGATGGTGCAAGTAGCACTCGACTCAACTCTCTAGTTCCCATACATTTTCGTGACGCAGTCTTTTGTCCGGGGACCTAGCTATGTTAGTGTTTTTATATATCATTATACAATTATATAAGTTGTCAAGAATCTAGTCACTACTCCCCAGTCTAAGTCCCAAGAAGAAGCTCGAAAAGACTTCCAAAAATACTTTGATATCCCGTATGAATACAATTATAAAAATCTATTGTGTTATTGCACTAATGAAAACATATATATTTATAGCATGTGTTTATTGCACTTCCAAACTACTATGTTCTGTGATAATACTATGTATACCATTTGCATATACACGCCCGGATTTACGCGCGAACAACGGTCCGATCGCTTAGACATGTTAGCCAAATAAATAGCTATACTTTCACCTCACACGGTCTAAACTAAACCTCCGACCCATACTACAGATACACGTTCAACATTGGAGGGCAAAAGTGATAAAGATGCCAAGGCAAACACATTTTCTGATTTTTTTAAAAACAATGTGCCTGAACGTAAACCTACATCAGTCTGGATCTTTATGCGATACAACCACATTCCTCAACTATTATTATTACAATTGCAGACGTCGCATATGGGTGGAATACACAACTACTATTACTACTACTACTAATACTAATAATAGGAATAATACTAATAATATGCATATACTGGACTCCATTCACAAGGTACATATCCAGGGCGCTACAAGGAAGAATATTTGCAAATATGATGTAAAACATGGGTTTTGAGTTGTAAATTGAAATCAATGAATTGATCAATGATAGACTTGGTGATCGTAATTGTAGATGATTGAACGACAATTTCAAATGATTAAATGAAGCGCTAGCGTAACGGTATGTACCTCGTCGTTATAGTTGATGTAATGTCAAAGCCGCCCGTAGGTGGTAAACACATACCACATCATCTTCCCTGATCATGATCATGAGCGACCGGATTCTCATTCCCAAGGCTGTCGAAGCCCACGCATTGTTCATCCGGCCACAAGCATACATTCACTGCTTGGGGTAAGACGAAATTAGGATATCCGGAAGTATCGTTTACAAAAGTTCCTTCACCTGTAATCCGCCACAATCAGCGACATGGACTTTCAATATAGTATCTATAGGCGGCATGTGAATCGTGGCTTGTAGGTTGATAGGTAATACATACAATTGTTGAAGGGTTTGCCGCCTCCCCCACCCACCCCAACATAAACAGACCCCCCCTCATCCCTCCCATAACAGACTGACGTATTATAGAACATCGCACATATCCAATATATAGGGAAAAGATCATCCTTACTAGGTTCCGTTATTATTGAAGATACACTAGTGCCAGACTAGTGGTAGCCATGGGGAATAACTATACTTAATGAAAAGAATGCTGTGAAGTTATTGCTGTTATTGTCATTTGAACTTAATATTCAGACGCATACAGTTATTTGGGAGATACAGGTCTACTGTTTGGAATTTAGAGGTATCCATCGTGAATTGATACCTTCTAAATTGAACTGAACACTGAATGCGTAGCCTTTATCCCCATTCTAATATATTTTGGTGTAATGCTTCTAAAATCAGTGGTGTTTCAATCACGAATTAACGGTGACTGATTTCATGGGCGTAGCGTATTTTGACCAATCGTTGTAGGTTATTCATACAAGTCATGTTAGAAACTATAACATATTCAGTTCGTGTAATTGGTTTTTACCGTATCAAGTTTTCCTGTGAACATCTATATACTATATACCATTAATCTGGCAGACGGAGAGATTGTTCAAGGAACAGGGAAGTAATTATATGCGATGGATGTTTTATGGAGGTTTTGGTTCTTGAATTAGAAAATGCATATATGGGATTCATTGTCAGTTTTGTAATAATTGCAAAAGGACAAGAGACATTCATTATACAACATCATGTTCTTACAGACATCTGCGTAGCAAGACTTTCATTTCAGACACAGCAAAAACATAATAATTTATTAACGATCCTTTTACAGTAGGGCCTGGTGTCTTTGAGATTTTCTATGCAGGAGACCAAACCGAGGGGTGACGTATGAACAGTGGGCTTCGTGCACAGAACACCTCCTGGACATGTGATGCGAAGTGCAGGACACCCTCAGGACGTTTGATGAACAGGTGTTCTACTGGGATTCTGGAGGAATCCGTAAAAGGATATTTGATATATTTTGCTTCACAACACGATGAACCTGGCGTTTGAACTTGGTTCCGTCGCATTGTAGCTTGATACTACTTTTGAACTACCTACATGCTGAATCAGAAAATGCATTGCAAATGCTCATTACAGTATCTTTTTATTTATTTACTTTTTAATTTGGGTTTAGAGCCGCTTTCAAGATTGATTTCACTTACAATTATATCACAGCTTGTCAGAGGAAACTCGCAACATCCGTAGCGCTGAATGTTTCAGTAAACCTGCGAGCAGCGGCTGGTACTGACAGACCAAGGATGATATCTGCATTGCCTCTCTACAGACAGCGCATCCTACTCATAAGGTGTCATAATAGCTGAAGGGAACAAGAGTATTCCTTATATTCCGTTCATGATCCTCAAAAGGTCACATGAACAGATTAGTGTCGCTTATTACCCGCCTGATCCAGTGTCCTTTTTCCCGAGGTGCAATGCATAGGTCAACCACCAACGTACACCTGGCCTAATACTATTGCGAATGATGTACCGCAATTATGCTATAGGACACATACAGCAACATAGACATGGGGGACCAGTGATGTAAATTATCAGAATCAATCAGTCAGATATATATATATATATACGAATTAGTGTGTGTCTTGCCAAAAGGATGGATAACCTTGTCGCGATCGGCATCATCCTCTAATTAGTCCAAGAATAGAATCGTGGATACTCTATTTGTATAAGCAATGACGTTCCTCGAGCATGCTGTTAATGAAAAGTGTTATCATGAGTTTAATGAAGTCTCTTGCACAATCCCTTGGCAGCGGCGCTATTTATGGACTGCAATTAATAATGAAAGGTTTCATTCATAGTCACCTCTTTTATTCACGTATTCAATAGCAGTCCAAGACTATACTGGTGTAGAAAAAAAACCATTCCTTTTTAGAACACATACATCTTTGGGTGTGAAGGGAAAGATAACCTAGTTCGTATTATGGCTTCATTTAAAAATGCGTCTGTGGCCAAATAATCGTGACACATACATTTGTTGGCTATGGTATTCATTTACATCGAGATAAAGATAACACACAATACATTAATTGTGAGCTGTCAAGGCACCAGGATTGTTCAATAGTTCTACTAACACTGCAAGGGATTTGCATTGTTTGTAATTGAAGTTTATCTTTGACTATTGAAAACATCACAACTTCCGTCATTTGGTTTTGCAGCTTATAAAAATTAACCTTTTTAGAATTAGTCCTGGAAATAACTTCCGCCATTTTGTTTTGCAGCTTATAAAAATTAACATTTTGAGAACTAGTCCTACAAATAATTAAGCCTAAACAATCCTAAATACTGCATATTGGTCTTCAAGATAACTTCCATAAGCATTGGCCATTTTAGCTTGGGTTAGAGGACTACTGCGAATACTAACCGCTGCTTATGACGTTTTGACAATTCCATGTAATTAATGTCACATATACCATACTTACATCACGGTACAATGGACATTTTGTCTTATTCCTGTCCAATTTGCTATATCCGGTGTGATTTAATACTGATAAATGACACAGTTATTAGATAAAGTACTGCGCAGCCATTTTCGCGTCGACAATTAAACAAACTTCAAACAGAAAATGTACCATGATCAACGTAATGACCAATACCTGCGATTATTTTGTCGATACAACCTTAGCATAGTGGCATTTAATGATGCCGTTTCTCACGTAAGAGTCCATTCGTTATTTATGCATCCTTTGGTTATCTTTACTGGACAAACATGCCTTTCAGTACGAAGAGGCTCGTATCACTAGCTTCTTTTGTTATTATCTACTCTGCAAAACAATAGCATTGTTCTAAAGTTTAACAAACATTATTCTATAAACGTCACGTAATTCTTATAATAGAAACAATACATGCTGTGTTATGTTTGCATTCTTTTATGTTCACGTAGCAGCATACACCTAATAATTGTTATATAGCGTGCAAGATTATAAAGGCGCCTCATTTTCACTAGTCCCAATCGCTGATGATCATGTTATATGAGTGTATTTATTGATCATTTTAGATTTTAGTATTTCTGAGCATGACCATGAATAGCAATCAACCTTTTATTTTACTTCTATGATTAGTAGAAAAAGAAATTAACTCAAATATAGCAAATATTGTACATAATAATTATTTTGACTTCTGAAAACGCTAAGTATTATATTCACGTGGACGTATGCTACAACAAATACAGAGCGACTATTTCTTAATGTTGGTTTTACAGATTGATCTAAATGAGACAGCCTAATTCAAGTTTTATATTATGTATGCATTGGCGTGTCACGAAAAATGCTGGATATATCACACGAGACAGGAATTACCGCCCATGGCATCATGAAATAACCCACACCATCTACACAACTTTAGGAAGCTGATTCCCTGGATTCTTTGTCACCCTCCGGACATCGGTCTCCATCTTCTGTGTTGACGTGAAGACCAGTCAAGAAGACGACTAAGTTGAGAATAGTTTTATTCCGGAAAACACACCGTATAGATTGCGCACGGATCATACCTCTCAGTCGTCTCCCTAGGTCCGGAGGTGCGGCCCCACCCCGTTTTCTATCTTATATACCCCTCTCCCGCGTGTCCGTGATGTCATAACCCTCCCATTCGACCAAACGTACTATACCTATCCAGTCAGCATCCCAGACAACCTATACTCACTAATTAGTATACTGATATCCCTTTTTCCACATCCTCTTATATGGTGTTACCGTTTCTTCAGGCATTCTAAGAAACCGCTTGCGTTAACACATTCCAGCCCACTTACCTATTTCTTACAATATAGAAATACCATTACCCTATTTCTGAGATCCCGATACCGCTAAACAATTCTGAATACTTTTAAATTCCAATAAATGATTTTCTTGCCTAAGATACGATACCATTCCCACGCGAGAGTGTGCCCCACACTCAACTAGAATGTTTATCTCTCCCAATACCAAATTCCTGAGAAGTGCGGCCACACGCTTTCGTGAACAACATCATACAGCATGAAATAGAAAGTATGTTGATTATAATATAACAACAATCACAATTTATAACATTCCTCATTAAATACATGCAATCAACAAGTGCCATACTAAATAGATTATATCTCCCAACCTCGTTTACATTTTGCGACCCTTTACATAAAACAAAAACATTACCTATTGTAGAGATGGGTCTGAAAAAAGTGTGACAAAACGGACGGTGAATATTTGCCCAATTTAAACAAAAACAATTTTATACTTTACCATTTTAAACAATTTTATACTTGACCACCCCCGTCTTAAGTAAAAATGCGACCGCGCACTCTAAATGAATCGTTCGCCGACACCAACTACAAAAAGAAATCGAAGGGTATGCGGTCATTACAGACTCATGAGCAATAGATTTAGGCAATTACAAAATATGCAATTACTTAAAGTAAAATTTCTCCATTTCCTAGAAAGTTACATACTTTATGTACAATATATATATCGTTAATAAATACGGCCAATGTACAGGTAGGATTATTAACCATTCGTTCTGCTGGAATACGGTGGCAGTGCGAGGGATCCTATTTTCCACATACTTCAAAATCTTCCCTTGAGAATTCTATAACACGTTTACCATTATTAGATATAGCACTATATGGTTGCACATTCTTAATAATTGTTGCGTGATTAGAATCCGGAGCGACTGGTAGAGGAAAATAAATTCCCTGATACATGATTAGATTCATATTATTAACAGCTACTGGTATTAACATGGAAAGGAATATCACCTCGCCCCTGCGTGTTAATTGGGATTTGACACTTGAATTATATGGAGATAATTCGTCATGAACTAATTGAAATTGTGGATACTTCGTTGCTAACTTTTCCTTAATGCGAGAGAGAATGTTTTTCTAATATTAGTACAGCTGGAGATACAATTTCAGGTGTCACTCTACCTGACAATGCCATTGTGATATCCATTACTATTTTATTTACTCTATCTCTCAGATTTTGAGTTGGGTATAATTATTTTTGCAACTAATAATTTACGTTAAGCCTAGATCTACAATATGTTGATGATGATTTCTTTCGATTATTTGAGCTAATGTTTCTAATCGTGACTGTGTATGGAACATTACTGACACCATATCATGTTGAGATTCATTAAATAACAAATCGCGAGCGCTCATTTCACCAGCTAATGTATTTGTTATTATATCCATATGATGTTTGATCTTATTTAGTTCTTTTTCTGTGGCAACACCAGTAACGGTACTAACAAAGTCACCTAGAAACGGTAACCAGGCTCTGCGTTCTCGCGATTGGGATGGTTCATTTTCAATTTCAGGTATAAGAGAATGGGCCGAGCTAATTACATTAAGAATTTTATTACTTGTAACTAAACTGATCTTTTCCATAAAAGTAACAAAATTAACATAAATCATTTGGGCATTTAAACAAGTGGGAGAGCCAGCCTACAGTCGTATTGGCCGGACATAAATTTCCGTAATTATATGGGACCGTGGGTGTTTCAGGAATGGTAGAGTAATCGCATATGTGTGGACCCAAGTCTGGTCATAATTCGACATCCGTCCAACTTTGGAAAATAATGCCCCATAGTGCAAACGTTGCACGTCTTCCTGTTCAGCCGATGTATTATCCCAAACAAGGAAGACCAGGACGACTAGAAGAAGTTTGCCAAACATAATGGTTCTGAAAGGGAAGGAGTACCCACTTTAAGTATTCATCCACAATTCAACATACATCATTCATTCATCTACTCTGCGGCACAATGTAATAACCCTAACTTAATATCTCATTCATCATGCCTCGATGGCCTTAAATCTCGTCGAGATATTCTAAACCATCAGTCTGACCTGTATAAACATGCATACATTAGACGATATACCGGGTACTTAAGGGGAGACACGGCACCAGATTTTACTATATTTCCTTCGTGTCATCGATTTTGAGATTTTTCTATTTTTAGCATCAGGACAACCCCATGCAACAGT
>JAUTBT010000800.1:0-11028 GCA_032361225.1 Lepetodrilus schrolli | reverse complement strand
AATGGTTTATTACATTAAAATGATTATATTGAATAATTAGAATAACCCACTCGATACGAGTGGTTACGGAAAATATTACATCCCTCATGGAATAATTTCGTATTCACCTAGGTATCATTTTACAAAGTTTTCATATCCCCTAATTATGACATGGTAGCACTACCCACATCTGTCTCGTAGCTATGGTCTCTTAGTGGATATGAAAGAAGATTCATGAAATTATTCCATGAGCTAGTGCGTGTACAGTGTATCATATCTAGAGTGACTACCCTTGGAACTACAAACAATATTTACAAAATTTAGAAGCTGTAACCATAAGCTACCAATCGAAACCAGCAGATGGTCAAATATAATAAATCTCAATGATAGAATATGTGACCCAGGTAAACAGTCTGGGGTAGATTAATATAATGTTATGTTATGCTGGCCTTTATTACAAGTACATGTAGTAGGAGAATCATACCTACCAGAATACTATTTAAAATCTTCATCAATTTCTAAATTCATTAATCTTATGTCTTGTGATTACACTCCACTTCAAATTAACACCTCAAACTTTATAAAACTTCTCATGTATCTACTGGAATTAATTCTAGCAATTCTATCCACTATCCACAAATCCTTCATTGTACAGTCATTATTTTATTTACATGTTACTATTTGTGATTATATGAGAATATAATTCTGTTATTTATATACTTATACCCTATTTAGTACATGTATATGAAAATTAGTATGTTTGAGACAGTATTTGTGATCTTACAAAAGGCCAATCTGCTTGGATAAATAAGATTATTCAGAACATTTAGAACGTTATTCACTAATTGACCCAAATATATGATAGTAATGTAACTTATATATGATAGTAATGTAACTTATATATGATAGTAATGTAACTTTTATATGATAGTAATGTAACTTTTATATGATAGTAATGTAACTTATATATGATAGTAATGTAACTTATATAGTAATGTAACTTTTATATGATAGTAATGTAACTTATATATGATAGTAATGTAACTTATATAGTAATGTAACTTATATATGATAGTAATGTAACTCATTATCTGATAGTAATGTAACTTATATAGTAATGTAACTTTCATATGATAGTAATGTAACTTATATATGATAGTAATGTAACTTATATATGATAGTAATGTAACTTATATGATAGTAATGTAACTTGTATATGATAGTAATGTAACTTATTTATGATAGTAATGTAACTTATATAGGATAGTAATGTAACTTATATACAGTACTTTGGCATGTGAATGATAAGCTGCCATTCAATATGCTAGAAGGTTGAGTTGTATACTCCCCAGGGAGCTGAGAAGGAAAAAGATAGAGCACAGAGATCCACTGACTGGGGTAGTAATGTAGCACTTTGAGCATGCTTTAGAGCATGGATGTGGTGCAATATTATGAATATAAATGTACATATTATTATAATTATTACTTTGACTAGACTAAAATCTGATTGAAAGTGAAAATAGGTCAACTACTATCATAGTACTATGTAATACTATGTAAATATTCAGCATGTTATGACACACCCTAGAACAGCACACTAGAGCAATTTATACCATATGCAAACAAAGGTTGTATTTTGACAATATTTACCATCACATTCCTATTTGAACGTATCCCACGTTTATAATGACCATCCACACAGACACAATGGAGGGCTAGTCAAGGGATCCTTGTACATATTGGCTGAATTCATAAATTTTCAATATTACCACTAGCATAACCACACTTTCTGAAGTGTATCAGTCAAGGTAGCCGAGGAGGTCTCACGACCAAAACTGTTGGGATATTGACCGATATACCTCGGAAAGTGTGGGTCTAACTGTCTTATACCCTTCTTTTGGTCGAGTACAACATTACATAAAATATAAATGTAAAATAGATGTAAAATGTAAACAAAAGTATATAATGTAAGTTGTACTAGATCACCCACACTCCAGATCACTCCTGGGTAACCTCACTTTTGGTTGAACACTTTGTTCATACTGCACGTGCTGCACACTGTCATGTCACCACAATATATACTGAGTTGGGGCGAGGTTGGAAGTCACATAACTTTCAGATAAGCAAACCATCTTATCATCAGTCAGGTATATGGTCCCATGGTACTGACACTTGCATCAAGATCTATTCTGACTGGTTAAATCCCAGGTTCAGGCACATGTATTTCATGAATTTCAGGATGTATGAAATACATTGTGTACAACACAATCAAGGAAAAGTGTAGGTTTATTTCTGATATACCTACACTTTCTCCGATAACGTGTAGATGTATCTACACCTACATTTAGAACAAAAGAAACCATGGCAACAAGACCAGAATAGGGGAATAATTATTCTCAACCCTATTTACACAGATATTCCAAACTCGAAGCACACCAAATGATGAACTTGGTTTGAATCTGTAGCATCCTTGAAACACAAACTTGGTGACTGCTCATACTCTATAGTATCTCGGACCCTGAGCAATAAACTTATCAGGCGGTCTGTTCTGAGGAACAGCAAGATTAGGTGAATATATCAGGGACATAGAATCACAAACAAATACATGTAAGTAAGTGAGTGAATTCCATGCCAGTGACATTTTATTTGAAAATAATGTCATGTATTTCCCACAACAGACTTTACAAATGAAAACAATAAACATGAATACCTATTTAAATGTTATAAAACATATGTGAATTCCTTATATTCTAGGACACTAAATAATGTTCCTACTGGATTAACAAGTTTGTGGTTAAATCAAAAGAGCAATAAAATTCAAAAGAACAATAAAATTCAAAAGAACAATAAAATTCAATAATCTTAATCGATGCCAAAACAATCCACATCCATAATTAAAAACCTGCCACATCCAGAATTAAAAATCTGCCATACCCCAAATTAAAAATCTGCCACATCCAGAAAAAAACTTCCATGGGGATACAGCTGCCAGTTCCTTACCTGGGTATGTTTCATTATGGATAACCTCAGCATCATGGAAAAACATCGTAATCAAAACTTCGCCAGGTCGTAGTTCGGAAAGGTCATAGTTTGGAAAGGTCATCAGACATTCCCCGCATTACCTTGCCATGAGGTATGCAATCATAAACACCAAAAACCTCCTACCAAATCACTGTTTTCAAAACATGTCCATTTTGATACATGAACACACTGCAGCTTGCCATCATACAGAACTCTGACTCCATGAACACAGAGAGGGTAAAAGCACAGTGGTGATCACAGCGTCTACACAGCGTGCCTGTGTCTACACTGATCATGTTCATAGCACCACCTGGATGCATGTCTGAGAGGTATTCCTGCAAAAGTTATAATGTGAAGACAGCAAGCCCATATCACAAAGAGATCTACAGCACTATGATCTTGTAAACCAGTGTAAAGCTTGAAACAGGGCTTATACTTTCAGTATTATTGCAGTGATCAGGAGCCAAAATTACAAAAACTTTTGAGTACAATTTCATGCTCAAGCTAAAATTTTATAGAGGGATTTGTGAACAAAACTTTGAGTTGAGCATGAAATTGTATTAAAGGAAGTTTCCTAATTTCGGGGCCATGTGATACAATTGATTTGTGAAACTTCCAATGGAATGATATATTAAGCTAATGTCTCCATTTTATATCTTTTAGGCTACTTCCTCCGAAATGATAGAATAAAGTGCAATGTTTGTGCCTAATCCAGCAGGAGAGGGTTAACCTTCTTCCAGCTCTGTGGACAACAGATTTCCAATAGACATTACATAAGGAACGATAATTATCAATACAGTGTGTGTGTGTGAGGGGGGGGGGGTGTTAATGGAACACCCACAGCTCTAGACTGAGGGATATAATGAATAGTAGATCACTGGACTATGGAGCCAAATGCCCCAGGTTCAAATCCCATCAATGTTCACGAAATGTACCCTTCTGATGTGATTATGATAGCAAAAGCTGTCCATACCATGGCAATGCAGTTAGCATCCTTGGTCTGTCAATATCAGCCGGTGCTCACAGGTTTACTCCTGCCATAAGCTGTCAAGTCGTGATATAAGTCAAAGAGTCTTGAAAGTGGCTCTAAACCCCAATTCAAACAAACAAAAAAGTATTGTTGCATAGCACCATGCTGGCTCCTTTGTATACTGAACAAAATAAATTACAGGTCGGTAGATATTTTGTGGGGAAGCTTTCTACCAAATCTCATTACTTGTCTTAAGGAATCTGTTGCTACTTTTCTTCCAATGTGTCAGCAAGTTCTTGAAAAGTACCTTGTATATTATGATAGGTTTGTGGATCAGGCCCCTTGGAAAATTCTATAAAGTGAAATTGTATATGTCCAAATATGCTACTGGCCCTTAATTCATTTTTTGAGTGCATGTATTACTACTAGTATTGTTCTTGTATAACACTAGCATTGTTTTGTTATAGTGCTACTTTACATAACTCACAAGTTATGAGGGACATGAGATATGCAGCATGGATTTGGCACATTAAAAAGGTAAGCAATTATTGTTACTGTAACACGTTGAGGTAGAATGGTCCTTAGACCTTTAAATAGCCACTTATTATACCATAAACATGAATATGACCCCTGACCTTTGTCATCAAATGTGAGTGTGAATACAGTAATACGTGATTTCCACCAGTTAGGAGTTTGACATATAAATACAAATGAACAGTTTATTAAATATTTGGATGAACATCATGTTAATTTTTGCATACAACAGATCATATAAAAAAAATCATATTTTTTGTTTTGTTATATAAATCCTGTGAATATTTTAACCTTTTAAATATTACAATATATATGATGTTACTTGTATTAAATGAAATACTACAGTACCAATAGTAATTGTGCTACACATTATATATGTATTACTGGTGTGTAATAATTTATAACTGCGAAAATTGTGTTTAAATTGTTAACTTTGGTAAGTCTAATTCATAAAAGCAATGTCAGAAATAGAATGTCACTTTTAAAACAGTCGCCCTCCCCCCACCGCCACCCCCCACCCCTGACTATAAATACTGTCCTCACTTACCATGGAAAGGTCCTCAGAACTTCAAAATGAGATCATGCTTAACATTCCGTAAAATTGTTGATTATCTTTAGAATCCATCTGATCCATTTCCTATTCAATTTCACAACAAATCCAGCCTCTGAAGTCCCAAAATAATATATTCGCAACAACCAAGCACAAAATGTTCACATTCATTTGAAATAGGACAATTTTCTGCATGTCTCACCAAACTGTCAAGATCCGTTTGATACGGTCTACTTCCTGATACTTAGTATCTCGGTGACAACTAGTAAAAGTGTACAATTAGACGTAGTATTGTATTACAGCAATGTCGTTGTCTAGTGCTCTCGTAAGTGTAGGATCGCCATGTATAAGAGATCGCCAACAATGTGATATGGTCTCATAGTAGATATATAAACTGAGAATTGATACCCCGTACTTTACGGCATGTACTTTCAGCATGGAGAGGGTTAAATGTGGGTCATATTATTAGTGGTTAAATTAATTTGTACCTGAAACTAAATACATACATTTGATTTGTCTACACACAGGTGCTTTATTCAATATAGGCAATTATTGTTTCCAGTCCCAGTTGGTTTAACTTATAGTTATAGTAATAATCTCATATTTAATTGAATTCTGTTCAAATTTAGTCCTAAATGATCATTGATAATGATATCTGGGACCTTGTGCCTTTAAGAAATTCTACTTTGAAAACATTTACACAGTGTTTTTGTTGTTAAGAATACATGTAGGTATTTTTATTTCACATGCTTAGCAACATATCACACAGGTATGTTCATAGTGCTCTGGGATATACGAGCAAATATTTGATAATGTACTGAGTTTTATACTGTAAGATAGTGCAAAATTCCTAGCCTCAGTCACATAAGGGTGAAAGATTCCCGCTGTGAGTAAAGCAACAATATTAATTCACACCTAGCCTCAGAATATAAAACACTACACAGAGGATGTAAATTCATGTGTAAACACTTTAACAACAAAGGCAATGAAAGCTACGACTGTAAATCATAAAATTTCAGCTTCATTAAACTTCAGTGGCTGGTGGATTATCAACCTATTAGAGGCATTAAATGTTAAAGAGCTCGTCCAGATTTAGAAAATAATTATAGCAATTTCTTGATACAACTTTATCTTAAATTGCCAATGTGTAACACTGTTGGTAATGAATAGTATCAACAAAAACTAATTGCAGTGTATATACAGTAAATGTCTTCTCTGCATTGTAACAGGAAGTTCTAAGGCCAATAGATAGGTAAAGGTAAACAATAGAATTGTACTTTGGTTGAATTTCTGTATTTCTAATATTGCTCGCATATTTATGTTTTCACTGAGTACTATGACCAATGTAAGTTCTGTTTGTCAACATGGTAACAGAAAGCAGTCCTAATGAGAAAAAATATTTTTACCATCGGACATTCACAAATTTAATTCAGTAACCAGATCTAGATAGATAATATTTCTTGATGGTTTCACCTCCTAACTTTTCTCTCAGCAATAATTAGCTAATCTCTCAGCAATAATTAGCTAATCTGTGTATTTGTTTAAATATGTTTATTTTAGTTCTCATACACAGTACATCAAATGTGTCTGTTATTCGTGTCAGATTTTCTAATTTAATTTAATATTTCCTTGATGAGATCTACTGCATGCAGTGACAGTACCAGATGAGTTCACTTCATGGTAAACAATGCTTTTCTTTACTTAATCCTATTACTATGTATCCAACTGTTGCAACCGTAAAATGAATATGGCGGAAATAGAATCCACTACAGGTTGCTTGTTCAGAAATAGCTGTATGATACGCCATCATTTTCATAAGGCTAATATATCATATATAGCTTGTCAAAATAAATGCTGAGTCATGAAAATACATAGGCACTTTTAAAGAGGCAAGATCATATATTTTTTTATATTTTTTCTTTTCTTTTCGAAATAATATTAATAAATCAATAAAAAAAATCTATCCAAACTGTAAGACACAGTGCTCTGTTCTAAGTATAGACCATTCGCAAGGACCATGGAGAGGACATCTATACTTTCGAGTCCGAGGTAGTCAAGCATAGGCCTGTGTCAGGTCTGTTTCATGGAATCATTTGGGCCATGTATACTGCCCTATCACAGATAAAAACTCAAATTCAGAGTGGTAAGATGTCTTTTCTTTCATCATGCACATGTCAATCGAGAGATCAACGACAACAGCTCGCATCAAACACCGAGAAAGAAAATCACTGCTGTCAATATTATTCTCTGTCATGGATCAACATCCACTTGTCGATAGATTAGCCAGAGAGACATTGCAATGGATAGGCTGCCCTTTTGGGGGGTAAGTTTCTTTGGATAGGAAATAAATATATTTCTCGATGACTACAAAAACTGAAAAAAATCTCATATGTCGGGGAAAGATTGTTCTTTCAGAATATGCAATAACCCAGATAGTGATCATTATTCCTTATGCAAGTATGATCTTGCCTCTTTAATACCTTTGTTTTTGTATATTATTGTCTGTCAAAATTTAATACAGCTGTATGGCACTATACTTCATGATAATACTTCAATTTTCAATCTTCTGATTACAATAGTGTTTGCAGCCAAGTTCAAATTACAGTTACATTTTTACAGTTTAAATAAGAAATGTTAAATGTTAATTTGAAGTTTCTGCCACCAGATGGCACTGGTGTCTTCACTAATTACAATAATTACATATTTCTAAGCTCAAGGACAAATGCATATTAAAAAAAATGAAATAATAATTGCATGTACATGTACTATATAGTTAGTATGGCGGGTTAATTTGGAGGGTCCTGTTCGACATAAGTTCTATGAGAGCCATAATATGGAGTTTTGACTCGTAGCGCTATGATTGTTATGTAAAACAAGAACCAGGCCAATTATCAAGCAAAACTTTGTGGAGTAATTGCACAAAGGAAATGCAAACAGATTCTCAAGTATACTGACCTTTTTCTCAAAAGTTTCGAATATTTTATCCTCTGCTCCGCTGTCGTCGCTGAAATCCTCAAAACTAATATCCGACTCGGACCAGCTGGAGTCGAAGAGCTCGGCGGGACTCATAGGAGGTAGGTATCCATTATTATTCACCCTGGAACTAGTCTCACAATCACAAATCTCGCCCAATCCAGACTTTTTTAACCTCTCGGTCCTCTTCGACAATTTTCCAGATTTCTGTGGTGGTCGAGGTGCCCTCCCACACACACAAGTGTCTACATGGTCGGGTTTCGATGTGCAAACTCTTAGGTTTGATTTTGCATTTTTATGGTCACAGTTTGTTTTGGGGTTCGGTTTATCTCCCGTCGAACATTCATCCGCATTGTCAGGCACTTTTTGTGTGGAATTAAGACATTTTTCGTTTGTGTCTACGTCGCTTTCGTCTCCCGTGTCGTCGTCTTTCCTGTTGTTGTATCTTTCGACCAACGCTCGAACATATCCCTTCGACATGACAGACTTAGCAAACCTCTCATCCCTCTTAATACTGTGATAGTTTCTGATGAAGCGGTCAAATTTGTCAGTCTGCGCCTTGTGGGCGATGCATGCTAGTCGGTTGTCAGATGTCGGAGATGTCGGTGTAGACCGCGGTCCGTTCTGAACGGCTGCCGGAAGTTTCCGCTGGAGTCGCGGACTGTCGAGCACAACGTTGTAAAGTCTTTGGAAGTTCTCACATCGCTTCTGGACAATCCCCGATTTGACGGGCGAGCTTGGTGTGGACCAAGACGTCCGAGAGTGGATCGGCGAGCTGGTTATCGAGGAATTGGTCGGAGTGATGGACCCCTCAGAGAAGTCGGTCTCACATCCATCAAATGACTCAGTGACATCAGAGTTGCAGTTGTCGCCCAGTGAGCAGATGGCTCTCACAGACACACTGTCATCATCAGCGACACTGTCCTCACTGTCTGTCACGCACGCCTCCGCCACAAATTCATGACCTCCGTTTCTCACGCAACCTTTCTTCACACCGGTAATTATCCGATCCAAAAACTTCGGCTTGGATGGAGCTGGAAATACAAAAATAATCTCGTCATTTTCTGAATTCAAGAAGAAGTATTTCTCCAAGAGTTTGTGTCGTATCCAGGTGGAACACATTATTACTCTGGGCGACGGTGACATATGATTCGAACACCGTTACCCTGGCTAGATGTGTACTCTCCCACGCTGAAACGTTTCACTAAAACTCCAGCTCGCCTGATAAGAAGCATCGTCCAGATTATAATAATACCAGGATTAAAGGACTACCTGCATTCTTTTCCTTGATATACATACATATACAGGAAGGTATCTCCAGCTAGAGCACTGACATTGTAATTGTAGGTCAGGGTTGGCTGGACACCTGCAGTTTCCGCGTGTTAGTCTACAGCATGCAGTCAAAGCAGTCCACGTACAAATATATATCTTTAACCCTCTCCATCCTGGAGGCAACCAGAAATGCCATAAAGAAAAATGCCTGTATCTAATCCAGCAGGGAGAGGGTTAAACAAACAAACAAAATTAAATTAATTTTAATCCCTACATTTACATAACGGCCCGCTCCGAGAGCTTACATTAAACAGTGGCCTGCTTGGAGAGACTGTGGGTAGCATTATTCATCTGGCTACTTCTGCAAGCTTGCTTATGCACAGTAGAAGTAGATACATGTACAACCAAATTACTTAAAGAGGGGTAATTGTGATCCGGGCATCAGTCAGGATGTGCAACAATAAAGCCTAGATAATCACACAAAACTGTGCAACTTAGGAAGTTTGCTCTCTTGTTTTTCATCTAAATGAAGGTGTTGGACATGTCTGAGGTAGCGCTATTGATCTGGCACTGGTCACAAATTAATGGCAGTTTATCCATACTCAGACAGGGTTCTCCGTCTTTATAGGGCTCCTGGGCGAGAGATACAATCTGCATACCGTAATAAGCCAGTTCGGACTTTCGAATACGTGCAGAATACCGGTAGTATAGTGCAATGCTATTAAATTGCTTATCACAACCACCAGAATACTTTATAGTGGTTTTAACAAACACACAATGTAATATAGGTCCCATACTCAGCTATGCACCTCTTATAGATGGAATTGTGAATGTTAACCTTCTAGTGGCTGCAATGCCTGCTTGTATACTCCCTAGGGAGTTGAGACAGGGAAATGAGTGCACATTGGTGGAAGTAATAATAATGTAGTGTTTATCCCTTGGAGCATTATTAGCATGGAGTCATGCACTTCATAAATGGGCGACTATATGTATTTATTTTATGTTATTATATTTTATTTATTTATTTATACCACTATGATGTATTTGTGACAATGGCCCCTGGGTGATACAATGACTTATTCCCTTATGAGGCAGTGAACCATGACTGATACTGTGAAACTAACATGTAACAATATATCATCACGTTCTGGTGAGGTTTATCTGATCTAGATATCATACGTGTATAGTTGTATACATGTATATGCCTACATATTCAAAACTGCTGAGTATATACTTTATGTATATATACAGTAAAAATGCATTGAAAACCAATCAAAATACCATTAGAGATTACATTATGAATCCAATCAGAGGAAATAAAGCGTATCAAATGTTTATTTATAGAACATACCTTCACAGCATGTGTGACATTATGTTTATATCCTCATGTCCCAGTTAAAAAGATAAATACAGATACATCGTGCTAATCTTAAAAGACTGATCAGACACACAGACACTGGTCTCATAGTCAGCAGACACTCAGACACTGGTCTCACAGTCAGCAGACACACAGACACTGGTCTCACAGTCAGCAGACACTCAGACACTGGTCTCACAATCAACAGACACTCAGACACTGGTCTCACAGTCAGCAGACACTCAGACACTGGTCTCACAGTCAGCAGACACTCAGACACTGGTCTCACAGTCAGCAGACACTCAGACACTGGTCTCACAGTCAGCAGACACTCAGACACTGGTCTCACAGTCAGCAGACACTCAGACACTG
>JAUTBT010000799.1:0-10834 GCA_032361225.1 Lepetodrilus schrolli | reverse complement strand
AACAGTGAACTTATAGACAACTGAGGAGGTTGTAGAGTCTGCCAACATCAACAGTGAACTTATAGACAACTGAGGAGGTTGTAGAGTCTGCCAACATCAACAGTGAACTTATAGACAACTGAGGAGATTTTAGAGTCTGCCAACATCAACAGTGAACTTATAGACTACTGAGGAGATTGTAGAGTCTGCCAACATCAACAGTGAACATCTACTGAGGAGATTGTAGTCAACACCAATCATTCTGGCAACCTACAATCATTCTGGCAACCTACAATCATTCTGACCTTAGACCTATGCAAAGGTGACCTTTCCACTTTAAGATAAGTACAGGGCCCACCAGTAAGGATTGTCTGTTTGCCTGGAGAGGCAGGTATTATACACAGTCGGACAAGTGGAATAGCCCAGATTAACAAGCCCTTTACCTACAGTGCAAGTAGTTTCATGTTCAACAGGACACAGGGACAGTTGCCTCACAATATTAATGCAGAGCCCTGAATTAGCGCGTTGAATTCAAATTGTTTGAATCCTAGGGCGCCCACACAACACCCAGACTCACCTGTTTCTTGGCGGCAAATATTTTGATGTTTTGGTCAATTTCTGCCGTCTTTTCCCAAAGCTTCTCACGGAAGCGCCTAAGTATAACACTATCAGTCGTTAAACCAAATTCATCTTTCAGTTCTGAAATATCAAATATCCACTAGTATTATAATAATAATAGCAATAATAATAATAATAATAATAATTTTAAAAATTAAATATTTGTCCACTTATATTGTGCATTGCTTCACACATAGTAGTAATAATAATAATAATGTTAGTAATAATAATAGTAATAGTAATAATAATAATAACAGTCCACTTGTACCGCAGATACTAGTACTCCAAATAGGAGATCTTTCTGATATCCAATACATGTATTATCACATAACATAGGAGTTTTGGAGTACAATAAACCCATGCTATAAATATAAATATTGTAACGGCCGTGCTTCAACTTTATGCTTGGAGTGTAAACTTGGAAGTAATTCTTCAGTGGCAATACGGCAATTTGTATGCCTTGCTTTTGATTATCTGAATACTGTATGTATAAAAATTAGCCAAGAAAATTGTGACCTATCAATATAAAACATGGCAAGATTATTTACTTTCATCGGGTTTTATTCTTCAACAATGCACAAGTGCATAACAAAATATATTATCACATTACGCATTAATTGCTATTCTCTTATAAGTGGTCCCAGATAGAGTGGTGCTATATGGTGCTATGGTATACTTTCTAACTTCTATTAATTTCAGTATAAAATGTCTTGCATTAGTTAATAATTTGGTTTTGTGTCCTAAATGTATCAAGAGCTTACCAGAATATAGCAATAATTAATATGGGCGGGAGTTGCTCTTAATGTTCAGTAAACGTCCATGCATGAGCAATGCCGTCAGCGTACTACTACCAGACTGACGGCGATCCTTTATATAGACTCTGGAAGGGGTCACATGACTTTGATCTGACCAATCAGCGCATGAGAAAAGAAGTAGCACTTGCAACCAGGTTCAATTTGGGATCTGCTTGTACAGGGTAGAAATATATCAATTTGATACGGTTAGATGAAGAATATTGATGTTAGCAAATTCTTACTTCGTTGATAATCACATTTGGAAGATAGCAAGCTCATAATTAAACTACTACAGTTGTTTCAACCTTGTAAACAACTCTACTACAACCATCAACAAGGTTGCCATGGTAGGTTGGCAACCAGGAAACAGAGAAGTAAACATAATGAAAGGAAAAGGTTAGAGGTAAATATCGTGAATTACTAAAACAATCAATTCTAGCTTGCTCATGCAAAATATCACATAGCAATTATCACAGAAATAATAAATTTCACGAATAAACATAACAAATGCTCTCCTGTGTTGGAGTCATAATGATAGTGAAGTTAAAATGGCGGCCTTTAATGAACGCAATGAAATTACTACAAACGCAGATTATGGATGACCAAAAACATTACACGAGTGTTAACTACTACAAGGTTAAACAGTAGGTTGAACTTGATACAATGATGTTGTTTACAAAACTATTACGATACATTGAATTAATTACGGAGGCAAAATAGCGATGAAAAATGACTCGATGAGTCATATAAAGGACAGCAGAGCTGTGGCCATATCGTGTTGATATCCATCTTATCTTGTACATAAGTCTCCAACTACACAATCTCGTTGTACTCTACATGTGTGTAAGTGGTCATTTAATTGGCCAGGGTTTGGGATTTTTTCTTAAGATTTTTGTTTTTCCAAAGACTTTTTATATATAAGGTCTTAGACTGGCCTCTATGGCTGACAAGCTGCTAGGTAAAGTATTCATTCATTTGATGCTATGCATGGCCCATTGTAGAAATATCTTAATTTTTATTACATGTATGATATTAATTTTCAATATTTGAATAATTGGAAGTTTGTCTTCCAATTATTCATGTGAATCTTGAATATTTGTTGACAACAGTTATTGTTGATGCTCTTATGACATTGTAATGGGTGCCTTAATTGGTGCTCAATTTTGTAATCCCATTTTCTTTTTGCGACTTTTTGTTTGTATTGTTGTCTTGTATATGAAATTATGTATTTCATATAAATGTTTTGTTGACAATGTGAGATTGTGCTCAATTGGAATGATATTATAATGGTATTTGACCAAAGTTTAACACAATAGCTATTGCTGTCTCTGTCTGTGGTCGTCACGTATGGGTGAAAGATTCCCGCTGTGACGTAAAACAATAATTCATTCACTCAATCTGTCTGTGTACATGTATATAGCTATTACCTATTCTATATATTTATTAACAAGCATAATAAATATTTTTGTTTTGAATGCTCTATCTAAAGTATTCCTTTGATGCTGATGATGTAGAGACAGAAAAATAAACCTCTCATGAAAGCTAAAATGTGTTTAAATATATTGGTCTGCCAGCACAAATTAATAACACTCCTACAATCATTACAATGCTGTGATATTTATATCTATGCCTCTCAATGTTTGGGTCTAATGTTGGCTTGTCATGACCCTTTATATTGTGAATAAAATATCTTATAAAATGATTCCATCTGTCTTTTTCATCGTGTGTGTTTCTTGAAATTGTCCTGTTGATCCTGGGATCAGGACATTCTACTGCAAGTTTATCATGGCTACATCTGTCTCACAGGACCTGTAGTAAACACTATATTTACATGTCCCTAATGAATTCCAAGCACCTACGGTATATCCAGTTGTCTGCATTGAGAATGGTTATTTAGTATTTTATTTGGGGATTATTAGATTTATTGCACAAAACCATTGCTTTATTCAAATGTGATTAAGAATGACAATATATGAATATGCGAAATATATTGCAGTTCCAGAAATATATATATATATATATATATATATATTCTATTTTTAAATTGGAGTATAGAGCCGCTTTCATGATTCTTTCACTTACATCACAGCTTATCAGTTTATGGCAGGAGGAAACCTGCAACATCTGTAGCATTGGATGTTGCAGCAGTAAACCTGCAAGCACCAGATCAAGGCTGTAAATGTAAAATCACCCGTAAGTGTAAAAAGTTGCTCACCCGTAATGTAAAAAGATTACCTTTAAGTGTAAAAGGCATTGTTAACTGTATATGTAAAGAAATCGAACCGAATATGTATAAAGGATTTGCCTCCCCTGGATTAATGAAATGGTACTTAGTTTCATTAGGGGACACATTCGAGAGATTTCAAGCCAAAATTTCTTTTTTTTAATTTTGCCGAAATCAGGCTCAAAATTGCATTTGTAGGTGAGTTTGGTGCTGTTTAATACATTTATTCAGTGAACTGCAATACTCATATTTCAGGAACTCAACGACACTAGTACTGAAAAATGATTCCACAAAGTTCAGCTTCCTGTCCATTACGAGAGATTACTTTATGAACATGCTCCAGCAGCGAGTCTCGCCAAAAAAGTCCAGCGGCCAGACTTCCAAATTGAAATAATCACTGTGGTAATTAAAATTACAGTTTATAATGTTAATTGGGGTACAAGCTCCAATTTTATTTTCTTGAAATAAGTTTCGAATGTGTACTCAGCTGAATATAATATTAACTATTAACTCTTCAGACAAAAAGTACGGGAATACTACTTATTTTAATCTTTAAGAAGTTCTTATCTCACTAAGAAATCCTTAAGTTGCAATGTTTTGAGAATATTGGCCCAGTTGAATACTGCAATGTTTTTGTCAGAAATGTGAAATAGTTCGTCTAGTGTCAGATATAGGTAGATTTTATGCTGCTTCATTGAATTGTATTGACAGTTAATGAAGGGAGAATGTTCCTAGTACATGCATCAACACACTACGAGTGGCTACATCCAGCCAAAAAAACACTCATTGTGAATTCAATATATTTTCTCTGCCAGTATGAAGCAAATTGTACAGACAACTTGCTACACTTAATCTTCGTGGAATGGTGTACTGTCTGTGACCAGAATCAATTAATGACAGAAAACCAAATGAAATAAAGTATTCATTTTATTTACATTTCTCTCCACAACATGGTCAAGCAATGGTTTATGTGGTTTGTAGAGTTTCAGTTCTATTGAATCAGCAATGTTATACAAATATCAAATGAGTTTTCATTCAACTTATGACTGCCTTTAAAAGACATTTAATTTATATACTGCAATCTCCTAAATTTGTACAAGGACTGAAGTTGCTTGATAGTTCTTGTAATACCGGTATGTGAATAAACTCTGAACCATCCACACAATTAACATCAAATACACTTCTGTACCGTAAATATCCGTATTTATGTACACAATATCAAATTTTATTGTTTTTTAAAAAATTAATTGCTAAAAGGATATTCCAATGAAACCAGTGTGTGTGTGTGTGTGTGTGTGTGTGTGTGTGTGCGTGCGTGTGCTGTTTATTTTACAGAAATGTTTCTACAAATGGAGTCATAAGTATAACAAGTCTAGTTGGTCGACTGGTTGAGCAATGAACAAACCTGAGACAGTTTTACCTATCTTCACCTATCTAAAATAACTACTGAAACACGCACATTTCAATTTATAGCATGTAAACAAGAATTGGCATTCAAGTCTTAATAGTCTCTATAAAAAAAAACTAAATGAAATGAAAGCATATCTGTCAAGACACACTAAATCAGGTTTACGTAAACATGTTAAATACGACCAGCAAAATAGCTATAAATGTATTTGAAATATTATTATAACCATTTCTATCTTTGGTGTAAATTATGTATTGATAATGCATGTACATACACAGTTCCAACTGTATTAGTTCAATGCAGTAGATGTTTCCTAATGACAGAAGTAGACATCCCTAAAAGTAATAGTGTCGCATGTTTTTTAATTTTGAAATATCTTCAGAAACAGTGACTGTTTCGACATAGAACTCTGGGTACTGTTCCACAGAACGATGGTAGTGCTACAAGAGTCGTAACTCACAATATGTGCATAACAAAACGCTCCATCTCTTATAGAACTGCCACCTATTTATAGGACCCACAATGACATCAAACGAAGCGCTCATAAAATACAGACTATTTCTGCAGGTGGTGTCGGGTTTATTCTTCCAATCAGATTTCCTCTACCTTCAGCAAGTTAACAACCGACATGTGATTGCAAAATAACTGTGTGTTGGCTTTATTAGCATTTATATTATGTACAGAATCAGATGAAATTTGTATCACAATAAAGGATTTATCACAAAGTCACTTTATTTTGTGATTATGCTTCTGCTTCGTGTTCCACCATTTCCTTCCTTCTGGAGACAAATGGAGATGTCTGCCTGATACAGCATGGATTGTGATTCATATAAATATGATTTTTATGAACAGTAGTTAGTTAATTTGGTGCTTAACGTCGCAGTGGGAATATTTCACCCATACACAACAACAAATTTTAACAGTAGGGCAGGATCTTGTCAATGAATATTTCTATGTCATCTTACAGTCAAACTACCATAATGAAATACAAGTTACAGTAATATTTTCCATCAAGATTTTAAAAAATCTGAATATAAATTAACAATTTGTTAACTTTGAACCATGCCAACAGGAATGACATCATAAAGCTACAATTGTAACATTATTCATTTCTCGATAATATTAAAAGAATAATGCGACAGTCTGGGTGAATGTGTTAGCAGTACCTATACAACACAACTTCACTCCTATCACATGACAGCATGGAGTTACAACACAGGGACATGCAATAGTTTACTCACATACCTAGATTGGCTATTTCGTTAATAATAAAATAAGCTGAGAAATTCATTGCAAAATAAAAAATTAAAAAAATATTCTAGAGAAACCATGACACTAGATATCCATATTCTGTTACTAATCGTTCTTTAAAATATAATCAGTAGAATGAAGTTAATGACAAACTGGCAAAATTCAGTTGAGCATGTTTTCCATTTATTTACTGGCAGGACTCAAGTGTGAAATCTGACATGACAACACATGAAACAACCACATCACCTGAAGACATCTATTTCTTCCTGATTTGAACCAACATCTCACGAACAAACAATTACATTGATATTCAATCATAACTTCCGCTTTTCAAACAATTCAATCAAAATTACATTGATTTTCATAATTTATTCATATAACCTTCTCTCTATACATCAGAAATAAATTTGGCAATAAAATATGCTATTTACATTCACATATAACAATAACAGGACAACGAGTCCAACACAACAGCAATCTGGTCAGCTTCCGCACGAAAACCGGTTCATAAAACAATCTATACTTCCACTGGAAACAGACAGGACTGATTCAGTCCTATGAAAGGTTCACGTGATAAGTCAGCAGGGGAGATCACTCTCGTTATCAACAGAAAGGAAAGATAACTCTAAAGGTAGATTCTTCTGAGATCTGAAGGGGAGGTGATCATGTTACACTGCGGACACAACTTCTTTGCACCCTGAAACGAAAGGTTCAAGCCAAATTTGAATGGTCAGCTATGAAACATTGTTTTATGGAATTTTCCCCAGTATTTGAAAGATATTTGTGGATATCCCATTAGGAAAAAATGGAAGATAATAGAATGTTACTGAATTGTGGCCATCAACATACCAATGTCTTGAGCCAGCAACATTCGCAGTGTACATGCCAACACTGTATTGATGTTAAAGCATCGCGGTAGGGTTCCTGCAAACCAAAATAAAAATACATCAACACTTTTCTTCATACCAAAGCATTTATTCCTTCTAATTTGAATAATAATCGTGATTACTCCTTGCTGGATTAATAATTTGAAGTGCTATGGAGAAAAAAATCTTGTTACCTCAAATAAGGATAAAATTTAGACAATATTTTACAGCAAAAGAGCCAGACATAGACTACTATAAATGGCCGACATTTTCAACGTACCATACAAATAAGACATTTCTGCTTCTCTGCCTTGACTTCCTCGTAGTCCCGTAGCCTCGCTCGCAACGCCGAGACTAACTCTGACGTCGGTGAGCCTGTCGTCGTACTTACACTGAAACAAAGATGCATTTCCTTAAATAATATTCCAGTAAATATACAGAAGTTAGAAACCTGCGATGCCTGTGGGGATTAGTGTTACAGTAGACTGACAAGCACCGATTGGAACAAACAAACCAAGTCTGATAACTGCACTGTGACAGTATGGAAAGAGTGAGTGAATTACTGTTTTTACGTCACAGTGGAAATCTTTCACCCATATGAGCCGATAGTATAGTGGACTTCACAGATTTCTTACCATGACGAGTTCACTGATCTAGAACAGTCTAGAGGTACATCCAGGTGATTCTCATCAGTGTTGCTATGGTTATGGGAATGATCTGAAAGACACAAAATAAAGTTATTGAATATTTATCAAAATTCATGATGTATGCATTATGGAGAGAAAAAAATGCAATATATTTCATCGTTTATTATGAAACATCAATAATTTGGTACTAACGTAATGAGCAACTTACCTTCAGAATTTGAGAGTTTAGGATCACACCTGAAAAAACGAAAATAGAAACGGTAAAGAAATGATTTCAATCAGGATGACCACCAAGTCTGGTCTTAAAACAGCAGGAGATCTACACAATCTACAATAAACCCTCCATGAAGATATCAAACACATTTAGTGTGTTGGGTATGGAGACATTGTGAGATAGGAGTGAGTGAATGAGTTGTTGCTTAAGATTTCAATGCGAATGACGTGTGGTGTTGATATTAATATGGCGCCACATACAGAGACTTTGAAGTAGTCGTCAATGACACAGCACTATCCCGAACACTACAGATGACAATGGACAAACTTCTACCAACATCAAAACATTCTGTGAATTTACCTGAGTAAAGCTCCTCGCAAAGCTTGTCGTTCTCGGTTTTCTGCGGGTTCATCAGCTTTCAGCGGGACGACATCATCTTCAGTGAATCTTGTATGATTAAGGACAACATGTGCTGTATTTCTCTGTGTGTTGTTTCCATGTAAAGATTGTGTTTCTGAATGTCATTTCTATCATGTAGAAACAAGAAACTTATTGTTCACAGTTGAAATATTACAGACATTTTGGTGACAGATTGAATTGTCGTTTTGGACCGATTGGAGTTAAAAATGCAAAGTACATGCGCTTAGCTTACATCTAATCGCTTTTTTACCTCCAAATATCTTTTCTCCGCTGTAGGATAGGTAAAATTCCATTGTAGTTTACATTTCCAGTAAAACCCGAATAATCAGTTGGTTATGTACTGTAATATCTCAATTTTCTATAGTATAATAGACTAAGGGGGATAACTCTAATAATTGAACACAGTTAAAATAACCTTTCACAATTGCTGGTACCAACAAAGCTACATATACATGTACTAGAAATATAAAAAAATATTAAAATTTGAAATATTGAAAACCAGTGGGATATGCGGAAAATGTAGCTGGTTAACCAATATGATTGTGTAGAGACATCAAAATTACATACTTTCATGTAAAAATATGTTTCACCATGAAATATGTAAACAAATCCGGGATTTAAAAAAATTAAATTTTAAAATCCACATTTCAACTGGTGCTTAGGCCCAAAGATTATCAGGCCTCAAAGTTACAAAATTTTGGCTCCTGCAGATCCAGAAACACTCGAAATATGTGAAATACTGGTCGCCAAATACAAAATTAGGTCACCATCGCTCCCAAATTAGTCCCAGGGCTAGTGGCATGGACTACAGGGCTAGTGGCACGGACTACAGTGCTAGTGGCACAGACTACAGGGCTAGTGGCACGGACTACAGGGCTAGTGGTGGCACTACTGGTTGGACAGAAAGGATACTGAGGTTTTCCGTACTGCTCGGAATCATCTCCATCTACGTTCAGGTCGACATCTTCATCCTGGTTCCGCCTGGAATTAGTCGTCTGGAAGCCAGACTCTGTGACAGAACACAAACATTGATAACACAAGCAAACAGGAATCAAAGGACTACACACATACAGAAAGGAATACTTCAGTACTTAAAGAATACTTTATCACGTTTGGCTAATTTCTTGTCAGTAACAGCAACATGCCTGTTAAAAGTTTAGGATTTACAGTATATGCCTTTACACACTGCAGTAATAGAAATTAAATGTTTGGAGTACTAGTCCTCATAATGGTAATATCCCTCTAAACATTTTACGATTTACTGAATACGCCTTTACACACTGCAGTACAGTAATACTAATTAAATGTTTGGAGTAATGGTCACATGTCTACCATAAAAGCCCGTCAACTCCTAAATTTTCACTACGCCTCAAAATTAGTACTGATGTTCTACCAGTACACACTAATGATGCAAGTACACATGTGACTGACTTGCGAAGCCGCCCTGCAGCATGGTGGTGGCACGGACTCGGACCTGTCCCGCCCACTCGTATTCCTCGTACTGGTCCCCGTCCCCCTCCACATCCACCGGCTCATCCTCCGAGCCGTCCCCACCGCGGCTCTGGAACTGCAGGCAGCACAGGCATGATTAAACAAACACCGCCACGATATCAAAATATTACATTTATCAAGGGAAGGACATCATTACCCCTTCCCTACCGGATTAGGCAGACACTACTCTTTAGGGCATCTCCGGTTGCCTTCAGCATGGTGAGGGTTAAACATGCACCACCATATGACCAAAACATTTATTTAATTTTAATTTTTACGCAAACATGAAGAATATAATTAATTAAACAAGCACAATAAAAAATGTTAACAAATGGGGGGGGGGGGGAAATGTTACATACATTAAAACATATTTTTGTAATTTACTACAGGAGCAATTTTCATAGATATATTTATAATGAAAACACTTATCAATCATAAACATAGCTTTTCTGCATTAACATTATGGGACTTGTTCACGTACAGGCATAGCTGAACAGAATATAGTGTACACCTACTTTCTTCAAGCACTGCTCCACGTGAGAATTGAGTTCATCCGGACATCCGGCCAGGCGGTCGTTGCAGACAGGACATGACGTCTCTTTGTAGCCTTCCTCCCCACCTTTCTTCTTCTTGTTCCGACTCCGAGCTGCACAGACAAAATCACGAGGTAATAATACCACTACGACTGCCGACACTGGCCATCCACGACCAGGGTCTTGTTCCACAGAATTAACGTAGTGCCAACATTGTCCATCAAAATCAAGGGTCATGTTCCACAAGAATCCTAACTATGTAGTTACCTTTTTTTTTTAAATTGGGGTTTAGAGCCGCTTTCAAGATTCTTCCACTTATATCACGACTTGTCAGTTTAGGGCAGGAGGAAACCCGCAACATTCGTAGCGCTGAATGTTGCAGTAAACCT
>JAUTBT010000798.1:0-11030 GCA_032361225.1 Lepetodrilus schrolli | reverse complement strand
GAGAGAGAGAGAGAGAGAGAGAGATAGAGACACTGACGGTAATGCATCTTATCTTCGAATCTGTAAATAATGACAGTTCTAGCCAAGATTTGACTATCACCAGTGTGAAGCATCTGTTTAGGTATACACTGTATATTATGTCTATGGTTATCTGAAAGGACATAGCTGGTAGACAACCACTCCTGTAACACAACAGTCCAACATGATCATGGCACGCCACGTTTGTTTAATATTTGTCGTGTTCTCCAAAATTATATCTGGCTTAATTCTACCGATGGCCAAGCCTAGCGGGGACCCGGATTTAACCAGCATTATTAGTCATATTACTCTGATGGAAAGTTTAATGAGCAAGTTAGAGATCCAGGCTCAAGCATCTCACGACCAACTCATCCTTGTGAAAGCGGAGCTGAAAACAACACAGGAAAAACTGCGATCGGCAGAGGCTGATATCATAACTCTACGAAACGACAACATCTTGAGACCATCTGCCGTCGAACTGACCACCATGAAATCTGACATAGCTGACTTGAAATCATCCAAAGCACAACACCCGAATGTTAACTTGACCATAGTCGATGTGATGGGTAGGGACTTAAAGACGAACACGGCAGCCATTCAAGCCCTGCAGTCACAGGTAGATGCTAACAGCGTGAAGATTAACAACACAAACTCAAACACAACAGCTCAAAGTTCACACGACCAGCTCAATGTTGTCAAAGCAGACTTGACGACGACACAGACCAGATTGAGTTCAGCGGAGGCCGACATTGTCACTCTACAACACGACAAGAAGACGAACTCGGGGGCCATTCAAATTCTACAATCTAAAATCGAGGCTAACATCGTGATCATTAACAACACAAAGGTCAGCGGATATTTACATGGGTTACAGCAGAAGAAACTCGGAGAGGAAGTGGCACACTTGAGCGCGGAGGTAACTAATACAAGAAATGTGACGAAGACCATCATGGCAGAAATTCAGACCCTCAAGACCCAGCAGAATAACGTGGAATCCAACACGACGCGCCAAGCTGTGGCTACGTTGGAGTCCCTGGCTATGTTAACACATGTGGAGATGCACAAGGCTCTCGTCAACATCCACTCTCTGGAGTTACACGTGAAGGCCAACCTCAGTGCAGCAGTGAGAGAACTTGTCTCAGCTCAGCTCTCCAGTATACAGCACAACTTGGAAAATCAAATAGGTGGTGTACACATTAAACATTTATTTTTTACATCTATCATATCAGCTATTATATTTATTCTAAACAATTTTAAATCTTTTTTTTTTTTTTAATTATCATACTTTCCTTTATATTGATATTTTCCTTTATGTATGGTTTTGTATTTTAATCATTATCATTTATTTATTTTATTCTTTGTTGCTTTAAAAAATGCTAATGAAATCGTTTTAAATTGTATTTTAAAGGCATAAAAGGGCGGGTGGTAGCGCAGTGGTTTTAAGTTCAAATCCTGTCCCGGGAGCCCGGTATCAATGTTTGTGAAAGTTACCTTTCTGACGCGATATTGATAAGATGCGCTCTCTGTTGAGTGGCAATGCAGATATTATCATCCTTGGTCTTGTCAGTACCAGCCGGTGTTCGCAGGTTTACTGTAACATTCAGCGCTACGGATGTTGCGGGTTTCCTCATGCCCTAAACTGGCAAGCCGTGATATAAGTGAAAGATTCTTGAAAGCGGCTCTAAACCTCAATTAAAAAAAACCCCAGAAAACAAAAGGCATAAAATCACGGTTTGTTGACATATGTCATGGTTAAACGTATTTTTACCTGAAAGTATGAGCATTTGATTTCTCTACACAAGTATATTGGGCAACAAGCTACATTTTCCGTATGTCCCACTGGTTTTCAATAGTTTCATATTTAATTAAATTAAATGTATACATTTTCGAATAATATACAATGAAGATATATTTGTAATATTTCATAACACACAGTAAATTATTTCTAACTTAAATGTAAATTTTGCAGCATATGTGTTCATGGGAGTTGTTCTTGTATGTACATCAGTAACGTTACAGGAACAGTTGAACTCCCTTCTTTATCTTCTCATAAAACATTTCGAAGATACGTATTATGGGTCCCTCCATGCAGGTTCCTAGTTGGAGACTTTTGCATGAGGTGTCCTGGATGTTTCCTGTGAAGAACATAGTTGGATGTCCTGCACAGGAAACATTCAGCACACCTAATATACGGGTGTTCTACTAGGATCCTGGGGAGATCCGTAAAATTGATCTTCGACAGTCTTTGCTGTGGTATAATAGTTTGTCATGTAACCTCACACATACTTTGTGATTGATGTAGATCAAGTCAACACTGATGTAGCATTTCAAGTGACACAGTCTAGTGACACAAGTGGTTGGACAACGCTGCACTTTGACACGGTGGACTTCAACCAAGGTGGAGGATACAACTCTGTATCCGGGTATTTTACTGCACCTGTGTCTGGAACCTATTTGTTCTGGTGTAATATTCTGATATATCATTCGGATGGACAGATTAATATCTATAAAGGTTCCACCAGGCTTGCTCAAGGCTTTACATACACTGCGGATAACCAGGTCGCGATGACAGTGGTTACATACATGGAAAGAGGAGACCAGGTTCACTTTACGGCTGGTTCAACGGATATAATTACTGACGGTAATGAATCGCACTATGGAGGAGTATTGCTTCATTAAAGTTAAAGAGGCAAGATCATACTTGCAAGTAGGAGGTCTTTCCCCAACAGTGCTTTGTTCTAAATATATAGATGACTGTGTGCCAGGGGTATCGCATTAAGTGGCCTGAATGAAATACGTACCTTTTGGGTGCGAGGATGCATGAAAGTATGCCTTTCATATTACCAGGAAGTAGCAGAATGACTAAGCAATATTATTGAATGAAGAACGCATCTATAGATGGAAACAACCGTGAACATAATAATAATATAAAACAAAATTTAATTTATTTATTATTTAGTATCATTATCGTTATTAATAATATAAAATAAGAACTCTTGTAATAACAATTATTATTAGTTTTATAAATAGTATATTTATTGTTGTTGTTATGATTTTATATAATAATACTAATAATAGGAAAATAGTAATAATGTGGTAGGTTTGAACGCCATTACCATGTAGATGAATATATGACATTTTGTTGGATTCATTTAGAGTCTGACTCGTTCGTTATAGTACCGTTATGTCATCCTTTAAAATATTCACGTTTGTATTTCAGCATTAAGGTGGTAAGCATAACAAATTCAAAACTAAACATATGTTATGTATATATATATTGAAGATAGGATGTGTATTACACGCAACACATTGTAAATGTTTGTTAACCGATAAAATAATCCGAGATGTTAGTATTTTTGTATCACTGCGTTCATTGTCTCATGTTCTGTTGAATCATTATAATCATAATTATTTCATAATCTATTACCTTTGAATTGTTGATTATTGTAGTCTTAATCATGTACGGGTGTTCCAGGCTATCACCAGTGTTTGAATTCAGAGTTCCGCCGTTGCTATGTCCTGCTATACTTGAAAATCCGGTATTGTCAGCTGCCATGTCTTGTGGTTATTTGTGTCACTGTCGATAGGTCGTTATTATAGGTGTAGAAGTGATATAAATATGCATGGGGTATTTCAGAACCCCGACGGAGTGTTCAAGGTTAACCCTCTCCTTGCTGAAGGCAACTGGAAATGCCCTAAAGGTCAGTGATTGTGCCTAATCCAGCAGGAAGAGGATTACGGTTAACTCTTTCCGTGCTCGAGGTAACCGGAGATTTAGTAAAGAGTGTGTTCTTTCAGTGCCTGTGTTTATTCCAGCAGGGAGAGGGTTAATGTTCAACCTGAAGTCATGTTGTACGAAGTCATACTTCCATGATCCATTCAGCATGCTGTACGCTCCGATGTTCCTGAATACGATCGCGATAGGGTCCAACGATCATGATGAAATCCTACGCATTGGCGACGTCGTGAAAGTAATTATAAATACAGTACCCTACGAGGTACGAAACTAATCTAAGACTATTAGACTGTCCACGATTAATTTTAAGTTGTTATTTTTCATGTCTATCCTATACCACCAACAATACCTAGTTGCCTGCATCCGGTGTATAAAGGGTGTGTGACGTCATGAATATTTTCCCACTTGTATACCAGAGCTTCCATATCAAAGGATATAAGTAAAACCTTTGTAAAAACCTCCATCTTATAAACGAGGGATGAGTGCAACAATTTGTTCAATAGAATAAAATAAAATATGAAAACCAGTGGGGTATGCGGAATGTAGCTTGTGTAGACGAATCAAATGTACCTACTTTTAGGTAAAATACGTTGGACCGTGAAATATGTCAAGAAACCGTGATTGTGTCTTTAACGCCAGTTCCAGGCCAGCAGTGTCATATTATAACATTAATAACGTCACGGACTTCGAAGTTTGCTTTACTATTATAGATAACATGATTGGTACACATTGCATGACTGCCGTTGTATTAAACCAACCTGTCAACTTCCTTGTTGAATGCATATCGATTACCAGGACTCCCTTTAATGAGGATCTAGTGCCGCTATGAGAGCATAGCGCTCTCGTGTCCGGTAACAGACCATCGCGATTAACATACATTATTATGTATTCAATTTTGTATTTAAAAAAAAATTAAGTTGGGGTTTAGAACCGCTTTCAAGATTCTTATACTTATATCACGGCTTATCAGTTTAGGGCAGGAGGAAACCGGCTGTTGCAGTAAACCTGCGAGCATCGGCTGGTACCGACACGACCAAGGATGATAACTGCATTGCCGCTCTACAGACAGCGCATCCTGTCAGAAAGGTAACTTTCGCGAACATTGATGCCGGGCCCCGGGGCGGGATTTGAACCTAGAACCTTTGGCTCCAAAGTCCAACGTTCTACCACTGCGCCCCGTATGTTTTCAAGGCCGATTCTCTAGTATGAGCAGATATAAAGAAGTCGAATCACAAAGAAGTCATCCATATTTATTCCAAAGTAGATGACATTCATTTATCAACCGGTGGAGACAAAGACATCAACACACATCGAACGGATGTCGAATCCGTGTACGTTATACGACACTCACAGTTGTAGAACAATGCACAAGGCTAATACCATGACAATGGCACACAACTCCAGTAGAATGTATTCTTTCACCCAACATTATATTTCTCGAACCTCTCGTATCCACAAATGTCAATGAGACCTTAAGTTATAACGCTCTCGTTAATGCCCGTGTGATGATGTACTAGTATACAAGAGATCGTTACGAGTACTTATGGTCTTGAAGTAGATATTAGAGCTTCGTAAAACGATGTACCCAGAACTATTATAATACCATCACATGTACACGCGTTGTTATCGATAGGCACAGGGTTACAGGTGGTATATTTATGATATTGATATGATAATAGCATACGAAAATACTTTTGTCTGAACTGTTGACAATGGAAGTATTATCTGTGGCTAATTTCTAATTCAGTATTAACAGCTATTTTTCTTTCAACTATATATGTACTTACATATTGAACTTGTCATGAATATGTAAGATAAAAAAAAAAAATCAAATATTATTATGCAAAACTATTACACTTTTTTAATTAACATTATATTTTTTTTGATAAATGGAAAGAAATTGTAACATTGGCATGCTCTTCACAAAATATTTTCAAAACTTCATAGTCTTCAATTGTAACTGTCACCAGTATTTCATATCAATGAATTCATCAATTATCTCATTGATCTTTTGAAAATGTACAAACAATTTCCTTTTTTTAAAAGATCAGAGAGATAACAATTTTACAATATTGCAATTTTACGAGGATAGGAATGTCTAAAAAAAAATACTACAACGTATCGGAACAAAAGGTCAAAGTTGTTAGAATCAGTGTCAACCGTTAAACCGGCCGTATTATAGCCAATACCAGTACATGTGTAAAAATATGTACAAAATCACACCATTAAATGCATGTGTTCGGCCTCGTGGAATCATGGTTGCCTAGCTGCTGATCCACATAATAGCTCTATGTTATGCCCTGTCAATATGTTGACATTTAATATCGATTCCATTGATGCCAATGATGTGGAAATGAAACTCAATGGTGCCAATATGACTCGTCAACATTTAAATACATGTATCACAGTAACAGGACACAACATAATAAGAGTTATTGGGTCTGCAGCCACGTGCCGATTTCAAAATAACATTTTAGATTACCAAATTTAATCTTGGTCCTGTACTACTGATATTACGAGGCAAGTTAAATTCAGTGATCTCACACTGAGAAGAAAAAAAATGAGAGCGATTTACTGAGATACTGATAATGGATTATGCATGAATGGTCCATTGCCTGGGGTAATAATGTAGTGCTATGAGCGCAATATAAATGTGCACATTATTATCAAAAAGAGAGCCCAAGCACCTGTAGATAACGATAGTGTTAAATGTTTTTCTGGGTTTTTTTCTTGACACATGTGGAATAACTAACCACAAGTATTATAAATTATGACTAAAAAGATAGTCATAAACATACTACTGTTCGTAATATATCTACCATATATCGTTGTATGTTATTTTTACGAATTTCTAACCATTATTTATATTCATAATTTCCTATACCTGTACACTGACCAGAAGACTATTTGGCTTTTTCGAAGGCCTCATTAAATTAAAACCTATACGAAGCAGGCTTGTTCATAGTCAAATCCAATATACTAGTACGTGTATATAATTATCTTAATGAACTGGGGCCAGTTTCACAGAGCGATTGTAGAATGCAACGACTGTTACTGACGAACCAAGGATGACAACCCACTGTGAAGAGTACATATACATCGCACTTTATCGAGACCACATCTGAAAGGTAACGTATGCGGACGTTGGTGCCTCAGTTGGTTCACTAATAGGTCTATAGTTTACACTGTAGTGCTACAATCAACTAATCTGTGCTGCTATCAATACCAAGGTAGAGATTTTGCTGACATCAAAACACGCAACACATTGCAGCCACGAGCCAACCCTACATAATTATTATTGGGTCGTGTCTTTGGTAAATCTGACATATTATTGGGTCATGTCTTGGGTCAATCTGACATATTCTGTCTTGTCTTTGGTCAATCTGGCATATTATTGGGTCATGTCGGGTCAATCTGACATATTATTGGGTCATGTCTTGGGTCAATCTGGCATATTATTGGGTTATGTGTCAATCTGGCATATTATTGGGTCATGTCTTAGGTAAATCCGACATTATTGGATCACGTCATGGGTCAATCTGACATGCCACTGGAAAATTTACCAATGAAGGATGAGGAAGAGCATAATGGATAATGTTTTTACAATGGTAAAGAGGAGAACGTGAAGGGTTAGCAGTACCATATTTCAGCACCACTATATAATTTATTTATTTGTTGAAGCTGCTTTCAAGATTCTTTAACTTATATCATGGCTTGTCAGTTTATGGCAGAAGGAAACCTACAACATCCGTAGCGCTGAATGTTGCAGTAAACCTGTGAGCACCGGCTGATACTGACAAGGCCAAGGATAATAACTGCATTGCCACTCTACAGACAGCCATCAATATCGTGTCAGAAAGGTAACTTTCACGAACATATATGCCGGACTCGCAGGCGGGATTTGAACCTGGAACCATTGGCTCCGAAGTCCAACGTTCTACCATTGCACTACCGCCACCCCCTACTGTATAAATACTTGATTGTAATATATATGTAATTAACATGTAATGCCATGGTTGTTGAAATTAGTTTTATTTTTTGCTTCACTTCAACCAAGGATATTTCATACATATGCTACGACTTGAATTTAGAGCGAGTCAGTATCTTGAGATGATGCAGTCTTCCACAGAATGTCTGTGACTTGTTTATGGTGGGGAAAGAACCCATAGCAAACATGTGTTACAGTAAGACCCAAGATCTAGGGCTGATACAGATGAACCAGGGTTGAGAAATTTTCTAACATTCAATTGCAATAAAAAAAATAATGCCACAAGAAACACACACAAAAAGTTAAGCATTTTCATTCATATTCTAAATTTGGGTGTATTCAATGTATTATTTATTACCATTAGGCCTATACATTGTGTAAATAGTATTTGTTAATTCAAACCTTGTGTAATATCCTTAATGAACCTGTAAAAATTGCATAATCAGGGTATTTATTAATTTATTTACGTGCTATCTGTCACAAATACAAATGTAAACATAAATCAGATGTCATATTATTAAAAATTGTGACACTTCAAGGGTAAACATGTACAGTACAATATTGTTTGCAAGTCCATAAAACATGAATACATCAATGTTTCATATATTTATAGATGAAGCCATTCTTGATAGGAAAATGTTATTGCACATAGTCATGTGATACAGGAAATACATACCGGTATATTTATGGTGAACTAGAAAACAATATATTTGGATGTGTACATATGCATATACATAGTACAGTATATCCAAAACAACAGTTACTTATTTGTCCTGTTGTGAAAAATGTGTCTCTGGAACAAGTCTGTTTCTTTGGGATTAAAGCACATGACAAGCTTTGTCTTCCTTCTCTTGGCATTGTGCAGCCAGCATGACAGCTTTTTCGGGTGCAAATTCAAGATTGTAGATGTCCACCAGTGTAAAATACCATGAAATACATCTACAGTTCTTTATAGGCACAGAAATTAAAATCAATTGGAAAGTGTTTATGGAAACTTACGTTAAACCTAATAGTGGTGCTTAATTAATTTCCATGAGAATAACTGACAAAATGCTTGTTGCTGCTCTGCTGTTTAGAGTAAAGGAGCCAGATCTAGAGATTGTGTTGCTCAAATTACATCTATGATCATAATGATTTGTATTGTTTTATTTTATATTTTTTTGGGTCATATTTTCTCATACTATTGTCACAGTGACTGGGCACCTGTAGTTGACACCAGCAGGAAGAACATTAATAACATTCATTGACAATATTACAGCACTAATTGTTTATTGCTACTTTTTAAAACATAGTTTTAACACATACACTACACATATTGTCATGTACATAATTTAATATGATATTTTCACAGACAAACCGCAAAGCCATCTGGTCTTTTATAATGGTCAAACAATTTTTTATCTGTACATAGAATCTTTGACGATCATCTATAGCTATGGCAAAATTTAATAGGGTCACAAATGTTTGTCACTTTCACAAGAATACTATTCAAATCAAACAAATATAATAATAATAATAATAAGTAGATTTAACGGTATATTAGTTGTTTTAATTCCTGCCAGTCATGGATGAGCAGATTCATCGCATTATTGGTATCAGGTGCAGCAATGATGTCACGACCCTCGACTCTGGCTTCAGTACAGGACTAAAGAAGTCAACCTACCCTAGTGGTTTCAAAACACTTGTAACTTGCCTACAATTGGAGGTACAATTACTGTAGGGAGATACAGCTACTGTAGGGAGATACAGCTACTGTAGGGGGAGATACAGCTACTGTAGTGCCTACAATTAGAGATACAGCTACTGTAGTGCCGCCTACAATTGGAGATACAACTACTGTAGTGCCTAGAATTGGAGATACAGCTACTGTAGTGCCTGCAATTAGAGATACAGCTACTGTAGTGCCGCCTACAATTGGAGATACAGCTACTGTAGTGCCTAGAATTGGAGATACAGCTACTGTAGTGCCTACAATTGGAGATACAGCTACTGTAGTGCCTACAATTAGAGATACAGCTACTGTAGTGCCTACTTTAGAGATACATGTACAGCTACTGTAGTGCTTCACATGTTTTGAACAACACGGACAAGTTATTATATGCAAGAAAATAATCATGAAGCTCTACCAAGACAAAATCATGTTAGGTGTACATTAAAATAACATACAATCTGAGCAGTTGATTGATCCATATGTATTCTTGAGCAGAATTAAAATACATTACATGTAATATACATGTAATTATCAAATGAAATGGATTCTTGAGAATGTATCTCTGTCACTTCAGACATCAATTTGTTGGTAAAACAACCATATTGTATCACTCGTGTACAATGCACATATTCATAGAGTATCTAATTAAACCACCAAACCCGTGGTTATTAAATTCATGATTGCACTCAAACTAAAAACATACATTAATGTCAAGTCGATAATTCCTTTCCTATAATGTTTTATTTTTGTGAAAGGATTTCATCCTGTGATCTTCAATTGCCTTCAGTAGTGAGAAGGTTAAGTTGTTTTGGGGAAGTTGCTTTCTATTTATTTTATTTTTTTGGGGGGGGGGGATTATTTTATTGTTGTTGGGGTTGGGTTGGGTTTGGTTTTTTTTTGGGGGGGGAGGTTTCCAAGGTAAAAAGCATGCATGATGCTGTCGAAAATGCATTATTTTTTTCCACAGATAAAATATGATATCATATGTTAATCATGCAATTGTTTTCACTACAACAAGCATAAACTATAAACAAACAAAATATTTTATGACTACTTCTCTGTGGTTTGTTTCTAACATGCACAAAAACTCATAAAATATTAAAATATAACAGGAAAAATCATGAATTTTTCACCTTGGAACCTCCCCTGTGGTTGGCATTTGTATAAAACAGCTTTAAATTATTTCTCTTTCTATTTCAATTTAAATTCAGATATCCTAAATAAAACAACACATCATAATATCATCAAAATATGTTTAAAATTATTTTCCAAGAATAATTTGAAGTTCTTGAAGCATGATTGATTTATTCAACTCTTTCAACGTTTGTGTATAAAATACATATAAAAAAGTAAATTCATCAACACTTACTTGGAACCATATATTACCTGGAAACCCCAGACAAACAGAACTAGCATGATTCTCACCAAGATATCTCATTGATCCAGAAAACAGTGTCAGTATAGGCAGCTCTTGTAAATTCATTCATCCATAGCTTGCATACACACACACACACACATGCACACACACACACACACACACACACACACACACACACACACACACACACACACACACA
>JAUTBT010000796.1:0-11031 GCA_032361225.1 Lepetodrilus schrolli | reverse complement strand
GTCCCAAGGTGGGACCAGTCTGCCGAAATCAGCAATGCTGGAAGGCGACTGTAAAAACACCAAACTTCAATCAATCATAGAACGGGAGTTCGAGGCTGGTAACGTGTTGACTACCCAAGAAGCACGTTGCTAATTTTGGCTAACCCTCGAAACCATTTTGGACACTAAAAAGACGCTTCCCTCACAGATAGTCCCCCAGGATTAGGATTCTTCAAGCTGTTTATCCATATCTAAACTTAATAAAGATTCATCAACCATCAGAAGTATGTGTTTTCCACATATCAGCCAAGCGAGTCGCTGCTAAACAGTGCGGAGTCTGGACTATCAAAAACACTGAGTACCTTACCACGACAGGGAGGTACTACCAAGACAGAAAGTCCAGATGCGTACATTAGTGTGCAACAGCAAACCTATGGATTCAACCGCATATATTAATAATAGTTTAAAATATCATTTTCTATTCTCTAAAGGCAGTAGAAATTAGGAAGCATGCTAAACGATTTTGAGGTCATACCGTTCATTCGTTAAAACAGTATTAGCTATGTCCATACTTTCACACAAGAATAGTCACGTTACATACAAAGGCATGTTAATAAGGTAGAGTATTAATGACCTCATGAGCAAATAATACATCTTCATCTTCAAGTAATAATGGTCTCCATGTATCAATCATTTGTTTTGTATATGATACTGATAGATTCTTCGTCTTGGAGGGATAGAAAGTCCTGAAGATACTGCGGAATATTGAGCTTGGTAACACTATACATTACATTTCGTTTAACTGTATTCCTAATTTTAAGTCGACATATATGAGTAAGCTTCGGTACACCCCTTGTGTACTCTTTGTACCAACGTCCAAACGATTCAAAGTTCCCGAACACAACCGCCTTGTAGCTCTTATTGATGACTTTCTCGATGAAATCCCTGCTTGGCTTGTATCCAGCTAGCACCAGTGCTCTGAAGACCATTTGGAATGACTTCCGGTTGTGGGGTTCTAGCGGGAATTCCCGAAGTAAATAGAGAAGAGCAGGATACGAATCTGCATTGTGAGCTTGTATCGTCGTCAACACAAGCTTGTAGGACTTTGGGAATTGCTTGGAGGTTATGAAATGTCTGCAACAAATTTCGTTGCAGGCGTTTTTCTTAAGAACGATGGATTCAAACAGATAATTCTTTCCCTGAGGAAGGATTTGAGTATGTCTCCAGAGACTCCAAATGTCCTTTAAATTCATTCCAGACTTCAACAAAGTTTCGTAGCATTGCGATTCTGAAGATTCCATTAGAAATTCAGCTACGACATATTCACAATGGCCATCGTCGAAATTTTGAAGTATGGCAACAGCAAATCTTGCCACTAAATTGACGTCATTTCGGAAAGTTTTGAAAGCAAATTTGATGGCTGATACTTTGGAATCGGTTGTAGATTCTGATTTTATTGAATCACAAATCTTCTGAAGTAAGGACACTTCTTGATGGATGGTGACCTTCTCGATGTATTCTGTTAATTCATCATTCCAGCACATGTCAATCATGCAGTTAGTTTTCATTTCAGAAAGGTGAAGATATTCACAGGGAAATTGTCACAGATATTCACATAAAAGGGACATTGGGACATCCAGTACACCCACAACGCATACGATCCATTCTGAGACACGCATCAAAACTGTCATGAAAGTTAGTAGTGATAGTGAATGTAAACACACAAAGTAAAGTGTCCAAGAAAGTAACGCATCCACTTAAAATCAACAAAGACGCTAAAACCTAATAACAAACAAAAGAAAAATTATAGAATTAAAAACGTGGAAATAAAATAAATCAAAATAAATAAATAAATTCTAAATCGCTACTAGTATGTAGGTATTACTACAAATAGATCTATTTGTTAAGATTTAGTGTTTACTCACAACTTGTTGAATATTTTCCCAAACCATCGTTGAATACTTACAGGAATATCAGCTATCATTTAATTGACAGGGGCACGAACGAAACGTGCACTTGGGGGAAAATATCATCAATATTTCTCCGGGTGATCCAAGAAAGGTTCTTTATACTTGATTATATCCAAATGACTCGACACATCCTTGAAGTCCAATATAAATGGCATCGCCTCTGTTAGAACACGTGTATTTCCCGTCCGACTACAAGCACATGTCCATATGAAACTGAGAATTGTTTACGTTCCAAGAGACGGACGCTGTTTCAAAGGCATCTAGTAGTCTGGCCAGAGAATTATATCTAGTAGAAATTCGCACAAATGTGTTTAAAAACACAAATTACGAGCACAATTTTACTGCAAACAAGGAATGACGGTCCACGTAAGTGATAGAAGTGTGTCTTTGAAATCTTGGTGGAAACGAGTGAAAGATGCTATTGGAAGACAGATAACCAAACATGCCAGTCTGCTAGAAACAATTCAACAGAGTGAAGGGAGACAACCCCTCGTATAGGCTGCATCTTTTCATGGCATATCCGATTTGGTGGGTGTTGATACGAGTTGAACTTTTCTGGCGTTAGAATTTCACACATTTCCCTTCGTCATGCAGATGTTATCTTCTGGCAAAACTAAATAGATGTTGCGTCATCTGTTGGCTGAATTGCCCAGCTTATATATAGTTACAGTAATATACTACAGGGGATAGACTTACAGGACTTATATGAATTGGACATGTATAAGCCTGTATTATTGTCCTAAACATACAGTTCTTATGATGACAAATTCTACCCTAAATAATATTATGAACTACAAAACTATGTGTAATAGTATCGTACTGTATATATATATACTAGTACACTAACACACACATGCACACACATACATACAGACATACACAGATACGCACACATACACAGACACAACCACACACACACAGTCAAACAAACACACAACACGCACACACAATCACACACACGCATGCACACACGCACACATGCACGTACGCACACACAGACTCACGCATACAGAGAGACCCATACGCACGCACGAACACACATACACACACGCACGCACACACCACACACACGCACGCACACATACACACAATGTCGTCCTCGAAACTCAAACCATTATGCATACTTAACATCTGTCAAATTAATTTAATTCTGTTTCGTGGAGGACACAATTCGAGAGACATGACGCCCATTCAGAGATATGCGTATCACCTACCATAGTCAGTAAAAGCTAGTTTGGATTTGAATTCTGGTTCAGACTCGCTTTCAAGATTATTTCACTCATAGCACAACTTGACGTTAGTTTACGGCAAAAAGAAACTGGCAACACCCATGGAGCATAGCGATGAAGTAAACCTGCGAGTAATGAACATGCAATTGACATAATGCTTACTGTTCATTACAGCGGTGGTGACAACAACGGCAATACTACTACTACTACTACTACTACTACTAAAAATAATAATAGCAGCAACAACACATAAAACATGACTGTATTAAGTATGTTTCCGTTACCATTTGACGAATAGCATTGCGTGTGCAACTGTGCAACCCATATATATTGTAATTCATAAGTACTGCATTGCAAACATAGAAAATATATCAATAAAATTTGTCTCGATTGCTCACAATTTAATTGTCATTTCCATGATACCTAAAAACCGAGGTTACTAAAAGTCACTTCATGGTGTAATATTTAACAAACGATTAAATTATTAGAATTTAAAACGATTTAGTGGTATATTCCCCCATCATGTTTGACAAAATTGAATTTTCTTAAAATTGTATGGGGGTAGGGGTAGTGGCAGAAACAACGTCTACTAGTTTATAATAATATGTCATACGCGAAATGTAAGCAGTCAAACGAGATGGTCGACTTTCTTTACATACTTTGTTCATATATTTTAAAATATTCCGCATTCCCACACAGAGCGATTCTGACTCATGACTCGTAATACGCCAGAACAACCGGGTACGTTGGCCTCGATCTACCCACACACTCACATTATCTAGACGAAGAGGAAGGGAGTAAGTGTCGTAGAACCAAGTCTTATAAATAACGTTAAAGGGTCTCCAACAGAATGTGGAGGAAACGTAGTGTGACCTTATATACATGTGTCAGTTGTTATTATTGCACATCTTATAGGTGTGCCATACTGTATAGAGCTATATTTGTGAGAAACCACGTGTATGCGCATCAAATGCCCCCCAAAACGATCGAAAGAAATAAAATGTTTATTCTGACACTCTTTTGATATATATATATATAGAGAGAGGGAGGGCGGGAGGGAGCGATTATTCACCTCGTGTCTTTAGATATCGTCTATATCTAAAGACACTTAGGGATAATCTTTGTATTAGATGAACTTCAGCGAGTCTAATACATAGAGAGTATCCCTAAATGCATGATATAGACGATATCTAAAGACACGAGGTTAACAATCTGTTTATCATCTAAAATGTCGAGCTTATATACTTCTATATAAGAAAACATCAACGTGTGAATCGACATTTTAAAGTTACGCATAGGAATACATGCAGGTCAGTAAATACACCAAAGGAAAATTAAGAACTTTAAAAACAATTATAATTTTTATTACAATTTGTGAATACATTAAATCCTGTCGATTAGCACATATCGTAGCTTCCGATCATACTTATTACCTTGTTTACTATTTCCATACAATAGAATTTATAAATAGTAGTTTGACGTCACATGGAACTAACGTCATGTGAAAATAGTTATCTAATTTGCATAGTTATTAGTCAGGCAAAGTAGCACAATACACGAAATGTCTGTATACTTTCTTGTTCTCATAAACTTACTTGAATTGCATTCTGATTACTGGTTACTTCAAGGTAATTTGGTAAAAATTTAATAAATAATGTTCATGTTATACTAGTATGTGTGTGTGTGTGTGTGTGTGTGTGTGTGTGTGTGTGTGTGTGTGTGTGTGTGTGTGTGTGTGTTGCACAAACGCTAGGTGTTCCATGCTAAAAAGCTCTGCAACGTCTTTTGCATGTGGAAAATATTCGGATTAAACACAAACAAACGCATCAAACGTTTTACAGATAAAATATCATGTTGGAGAAAGTTTAATCAGTTCATGTAGTAATATGACCACTGCTTTGTATTTTCTACAAATGGAATATACTGTTCGAGTCCATTTAACGACTTGTGCAAATTGGTTTCCGTAGCCGCACCCATGTTATTTCAGCTACAGCCATGTAATTCGTTTCAAGTATTTTTGGTGCGCTTCTTGTGCGCTATGTGCGTTTGCCTGTGGACTCATTCTGAGAACGGCGATCCATCAGAAATAGTGCATACACACCACATGAATGAATGTTATTTTAATGCGATAATTTATTACGTTCGTGAGTAATTGGTGAGCTATTGACGATATTATGCTTTAGACATTCTAGTAGATATATATGCATTGTAGTCACTAGACTTGCAAAAACATGAAGTAGGCATCTTGATGGAATTATAAAAATACTTTCAAGAGTTCTGAAATATGACACCAAAACACCACATGATAGGGCTGGATTGGCTTTAGATCCCTTATCACTGTCGATACCCGACAAGATGGCAGAGGCTTCATAGTTTTTTATCATAATTATTGGTGATATAGAGGTTTATATAGTTGGAAACCAAATGCGTAGTGTGTAGCTGCACCACCATTATCCGCAAAGCCTCAATGCATGTGTTTTAATGAAGTTCCACTTTAAAAATTCGAGGACTACAGTAACGTCAGAATAGCTTAAGTGCCTGACAACAGTAACGTGAAATTGTCATTGTCGTAATAAATATAATTATGCTTATTTCCTGATATATCTCTTGCATAACATCAGCCTCTGCCTCTCAGGATGATCCACTCGTTTTATTCATGTGAAGGTACTTAAATTCTACGAGCTGTTGGTAGAAGATGGCTTAACATGTGCTCTTTTCAATGTTAATTAACAGGAAAGTGTTGGAGTCTTTTGACAGCCAGATAAGTCACTTAATATGCTTATGGGGCATTTAATTAAATATACAGTTATTTGGTTCTTGTTAACCCAAGTGTCAATATTCAAAGTTCAGTTTGAAATCAAAGCGCAAAACAGCAATATTTAAATTTCAATCTCCCAAAATGTTATTTTTTTTACCATTTTGTAAGGAGATAACGTCATAAAGTACAGTGCCAGTTAATTTAAAGAACGTGATCAATCATGTCACTTTCCGACTGTATTTATATTCAAAACGAATTGGGGGCAGACAGGTAGATGTGGGTTTGTGGGGGCTTACCATTAGAGTTTACAGTAGTGTTCTTTAAATAAACAACTTTGTTGTAGATTATTGTTTATGAAAATCGATTATTTTTTTATACTGTTGTGTTCATGTTATTTGTTATTAAATGTTTGTTTTTAAATCACAAAATGTATTTACTATTTACTATTATTACTGACATTGTTTCCACTATTGTTCACATACCGTAATTACCCTAATAATGCGAACAGTTTAAAATAATTAAATTTGTATATAAAATATAAAATGATATATTTTTATATAATTAGGAACAAACAAATTAAAGTGCAAAATATGTGTTTCATGTTTTGAAAAGAATGATTGTGTTCTAGACTATCCATAGTCTCAGAGTGTTAAGTAATATATAACATATTGATTGGTATTATATTTATATGAAAGGAGCCCCTGAAATTCTTTACCCTCTGAGACTATCCATCTTTGTATGTCTAGCAATGACCCCAGTAACCCAAACTAATGTGTGATATATGGTAAATCTATGGCAAATGTTTCATATCGAAGAAAATAATTTTAGGGAAACAATAAGACTGAAAACTGTTTTTAATTGAAAGTGCCTTGGAGGTTTCAATTCATTGTGAACGTTCATCCCATATTGCTTGTAGAAAATGTCTTGAAATGGTAACAAGAGCCAGCAAAGATATACAACAATTACAATTGTCATTTAGGAGTACTATTACTTCACTTTATGATTCACACGGAAACAGGGGTGTTATTTCAAATGTTAAAGACTTGCCACTTCCAGTTGGCGAACAAAATAGCACATCTTTTTCTTCTACATAGGAAGTGATCACATGCTTTTGATGTTCAGGGACAGAATGAATATTGAGTATTTGCAGTGAACTTGCAATAGCATCTTCCATGTTGGACTGGGGTCACTTCACTGTGCCAATATCAATAGTATATTTGATTTCCAAAACGTTCACAACATTCCAGAGAATATGCTATAAAATGAATCTTTTTAGCTTTAAGGTAAGAGTTAAAGTACAAGCTTTGCATCTTAGAATGTACTATATGCAGTTGTTGATGCAATCAGATAAAACATAATAAATTTAAGTCATGAGCATACTAGTAATTTCACTTGTGATTGTGTTCACTTTATTGACAATGACTATAGTTACCAAAACATTCAACTGTATGTTTATCATAAATTTCATGATAATATCAGAATTACTTACTTCATAATTTGCTTAAATGTTTCCAACCACCAGTATTAACATTACGGAATTTAACAGCAAATAATTCTTAGAGCAACAAAATAAATCGGCTGCTAAACCTACTTTTAGACAATTGCTGAGTCAGCACTGGCTGTCACCACATTGTTCCAGACTGAGATAGCCATGGAACACAGGCCGGTGAGGGGTCAAGTAAGGGCGGCAGTGAGAGAGGAAGGATGGTTGGGGGGACTCATGGATCCAAAAAAGTAAACAATTATACAGACAGCTACAAGATATACTGATATACTGATCAATTGATTAAAAAAAAGAAGCCTGAAATAGCAGCTTTCGGCTCAGCAGATTTGCACAGACCCAGACAAATTGTGTTCAAATAATTAGAAAATTACAATTAAAAATAATTGGTCATGTTTGTATTATTGGGGTCGGAATTGTTATTTTTTTGTGTGTGATTAATTTAAGTGTTTGATTTATTAGAGGGGTCGAATTATTAGGGTAATTATGGTAGCTAGCTGGTTAGCAGAATCATGATGTTGTACCTCGTTTTACTTTTGCCAAATGGGCAATTTCGGTAGTAGCATCAATATTTCATTGCTGAGAAAAATACAACAAAAACCCAATGCACTTAATGTACATCTAATATTAAATAGTGTATATAATTGTTTTCAAAATCGATGTTATGTTAATAGCACTGGCCCTCACCACAGACGTTACTTTAGTCCCATGCAACCATTTGCAACATAATTATCACATGTTCAACAGTGAAAAGTAAAAAAAACACATTCGAAGCGAGAACCATTTGCCATCTTGAACGACAACAGTAACAGTAACGTGCCATTACTGTAACGTGCTGTTACTGTTGTCGGGGTATCGACAGTAACTCGTATGGCGGCTGGTGTGTGTGTTGGTGCGTAGTGACGGTTTCCGTTATATAACATATAAAATCAGTTCAACGAATACTGTCTGATCTCAGTTATACAGCACACAAACATGTGATTCTGTTTGTAGAGACAGAGACCCCGAGGAGACTCCTTGCCTTGCGACAATTGGAACTCCTTGATGACCCGACCAGAGTAGTCCAGCTGAATCACACTCCCAGACTTATTATTTGCAAGGAGTATGCCTCTAGTCGACGTAGCCGTGATGCCTCTCGGGTCGAACTGATCAGTCAGTTCTGCAGGGGTGTATTTGAATACGACATCATCTCCTGTTTTACACTGAACTAACCGTCTTCCACTGTCGGAGACAAATATATTGTCTTTGTTGTCCGCGAACAGGTACCATGGTAGTCCGCAATCCTGCTGGACGGACTTCATCACTGTCCCGGACATATCCAGAATGTCGACGCATCTTGAAAATCCACTCCCAGCTACTAATAAAGCGTAGTTGAGGCTAGCCAGACTGCAGTACATCTTGCTTGTGTGGATCATCGAGAGCAGCTTGAGGGTTGGCACCGCGCTGACGGTGATGATCTCCAGAGAACCAGGCACTGCGACCATCACCTGGGTCCTGTTAATAGCAGTCACACCAAAAGGAGGATTACTTAGCATCAAGTGACTGCAGCCAAGCTGGTTCTCAAGAGTATGAAAGGATTTCAGGCTCTTGTTGATCCAGTCGGAAACAACAACCACAGGACTTCCGTCCAAGTCTAGAACCTGGATGTCTCTAAGATCAGGTTCAGCTATATCGTCTGGAAGCTTGGTGCTAAGTACGTTCAGTAGGACTGGAGCCCCGATCGCGAGTTCCTCTACTTCACAATCAGCATCATCATGAACCTCTCCAAGTCTGAGGTGGTTCGGATCCTCCAACGACTCGTCCTTTGCAAACCTGATATTCATTCGCCTTCGTTCTAGAGTGCTGCTGGAGGTGGAAGGACTTTGTCCCGATTCCAGAATCTTCCAGACATCATACACATCATCATTACTCTTTGCGTTGATGGCAAACTGGAATACATCTCTTCTTTGAGTGAACTCGTGAAATGATGCTTCAGACGAATCTAGGTCTATTAACACCAGTTTTCTTTTGCTCGCAACTATGATATTCAAGCCCTTTAACAGTTCTTGTTCTCTCTCCTGAATCTTCTCTATTGCCTGCCTGGAAGACGTGTGGATCTGTGTCTCTGTCAGTTCACTCTGTTTGTCAATACTCGCTATGACGTCTTTCAACCCTTGCGATGTCTTTGATTCACTGATGATATCATCTGCACATTGATCAACTCCCGACTTCAAATCTGTAAGCATTGCGTCTCTCATTGAACTGATGGAGGACACAGATGTACATGTCTTATGGTCGCTCCTGCATGATTGACACAATGACTTCTTACAGTTGTGGCAATGGAACTCGATGATCTGGTCCTTGTGGACTTGGCAAATCCTTCCATGTTTCTGGACGACGCTGGTCATGTGGTCGGCACTGGTAGGGTTCAGCTGGTGCAGCTTAGTGCACTTCTCGCAGAGGACCGCCTGACAGTCAGCACACCACGACACTCCTTGAGTTGCTTCCCCTAGTACCTCGCACAAAGTACATTGTCGGCCTATTTTCTCTGAAACATCGACATGCATACCACACATTTAGAACAGCAAGTGATCCATTAATAGGAGGTTAATGAATGGATTAGTGTTTACCCCTATGTGCAACAATTTACGACAGAACATAAAAAGTTGTATTATTTCATATTTGTTAAATTTTTGAATTTGGTGTTTAGAGCTACTTAAAAGATTAATTCTCTCATATCACAGCTTGTTAGTTTATGGTATTTGTTTTTTGTTTGTTTCTTTTTAATTGGAGTTTAGTGACACTTTCAAGATTTTTTCTCTCACTATATCACGGTTTGTCAGTTTAGGGAAGGAGGAAACCCACAACACCTGTAATGCTGAATGTTGCAGTAAACCTGCAAGCACCGCCTGGTACTGACGAACCATTGAAGATGATAACAGTAAAGATAGAACATCATATCATGACTATTATTTGCATTTTGAAAATAAATTTGATGGAATCGCGACATTTTATCACACATACATACCAGTACTATCACCATCGTTCTGTGCACCCAGAGAATCCAACAGTCCCTGTAGCAGGATAGCGGGCTTGAATTGCTCGGACCATTCTTCCACGGGTCGCGAGGGATCGGGAACACCAGTGACCTGTCTGCAGTATGGACAGGTGATGGTCTGTCTGGAGGGTCGACTCTGGATGTAGGCTGTGAGACAGGCCCTGCAGAACGTGTGTTGACAGGGCAATGTGCAGGGGTTGTGGAAAACCTGGGCACAGATGCTGCAGGTCAGGAAGTCGTCCTTCACCTCGTTGATTTTCGCCGTCGCCATCTTAACCATAACATAGTGTGTTCAGCATTATATGACCACAGGACTTTGAACAATCATTACAACATGCTATATTCTATATCTATACAAGGCTTTTAAGATTATATAATAAGAATATTATAAAAAAAAATTAAGACATAACATTTTATTATAATTATTCAAAGTCATGTGGTATGACATATACTGGTTAGCGAACAGTTTTTTTGTGTGTTTTTGTTTGGGGTTTTAAGTCACTTTCAAGATTCTTTCACTTATATCACGACTTGTCAGTTTAGGGCAGGAGGAAACC
>JAUTBT010000795.1:0-29386 GCA_032361225.1 Lepetodrilus schrolli | reverse complement strand
CACACACACACACACACACACACACACACACACACACACACACACACACACACATATATATATATATATATATATCGTATTATGTTAGAACACTTGTTTTTCCTCTGGCAGCTGTATCGAAATGTTGAATTCCTTATTGATGATTGCTTAGTCTAATTAGCTTTTAACATTGAACAAATAATGAAAATATGTACTTTAATTAATCTGCCAGTCTTTCTATGACGAGGCATGCTAATATGACCTGTAATATTTCTTTTGAAATTGTGGATTACAGCCGCATTCAAGATTCTTTCACATCAATTTAGGGCAACCCGTAACATCCGTAGCACTAAATATTTCAGTAATCCTGCGAGCTGGTATGTGACTCCTTTGTGGCTCAGCTATCCTACATGTATGGACTATGCTAGCAGTACGCGTAAACATGCCTATATTGAACGCAGGTAAAGCCACACAATATAGTTACGCAGCATTGTCGTTCCTACATGCATATATATACTAACTATTTATTCTGTGATCTAAAGTCACTGGGGTTCCTTTCTGTGTCACATTGCAGGCTTCACCCGACGACGAGGACCTGATCTACCTTCACCAGCTGACCACATGCCACTCGAACCACCTGGAGAAGTGGATGGGGGTGTTTTACGGATACAAGGGACTGCTTCTTATTTTCGGAGTTTACATGGCGTGGGAAACCCGAAACGTGAAAATCCCGGCTCTCAATGACTCGCAATACATCGGAATGAATGTCTACAACGTGGTGATAATGAGCATTAGTGTGGTTGTGCTCTCCAACATCCTTTCCAACCAGCCCACCCTCGCCTATGCAATGGAATCTTCCTTTATGTTCCTTTCAACAACAGTCACGTTGTGCTTACTCTTTGTTCCTAAGGTGAGTTAGTTTCTGATACTTTTTTTGGATTTTGTTGTGTGTGTGTGTGGTTGTATTGGGGTTTTAAGTCGCTTTTAAGATTCTTTCACGACTTGTCAGTTTAGGGCAGGAGGAAACCCGCAACATCCGTAGCGCTGAATGTTGCAGTAAACTTGCGAGCACCGGCTGGTACTGACAAGACCAAGGACGATAACTGTATTGCCACTCTACAGACAGCGCATCCTATCAATATCGCGTCAGAAAAGTAACTTCCGCGAACATTGATGCCGGGGCGGGATTTGAACCTTTTGCTCCGAAGTCCAACACTCTACCACTGCGCTACCATCCGCCCCCTGAATTAATTAGAATAATGACTGTAATATATAATGCGTCACTGCAGATAGCCAATCCATCTCCTCAATGACGCACCACATAATTATCCTACTAATTGTCACGTACAGCCCCTTCACCAATATCCGTAACACTGACATAATATTTCATACTAGTACTAGAAATGGACTCATTTATCATGAATCTCATCATTGTTTTATTAGAAATCTCATATGTTCACAATTCAATTAATGCTAATAAATAGTGGTTCCCTTCCGTTACCTTGCTGTTGAAAAGGAGAGGGAACGAAAAAGGATTGTAAAATAATGATTAATGTAAACATGAAACTAATCTCACGATCTCGACATTGCTGTAGCTAACGTTTACGAAGCATCATACAAACATTCACAATAAATAACAGTTCATGTATCTTGAGCATATATTCTATTTCTACTAGCATACCAGGAATGATTACCTTTCAGGATAATTTCGCGAGGCTCTATATTTACTACGAAACCATTCTCGTAGCGATGTCTTATACATGACGATCGGGCACTTACGAGAGGACTATGATCTCAGATGGACAAGAGAGCTTCGACAAAACGATTCCCTGTTTGGTATTCTCCACTTGTTATTGTGGCTTGGAGGTAGAGGGCAGTGCACTGACCCGTAGGCGAGTCGTTCAAGTTGGATTCCACACACATACATCACGAGGGAATACCATGGAATAAAATACGGTATATGTCTGTCCTTGTAGGGTTGGCCTGCCACAAAAATTTCATATATATGCACTGTTAGAATAACGAAATGCGATGCCAAGATTGAATTTCTCTCTGGGTGCTTTTAGGGTAAAGATAGCATGGGTATTGATGTGTTAATTGGATGAATATGTAAATGAAGGTATTGTATTAATTTACTGGAGCATACTTTCTGGAATAACATGAAAATAACCTATTAGGTAAAGGATATACTATAACATTATACTATAGCTACTACTACTACTACTACTACTACTACTACTACTACTACTACTACTACTACTACTACCAGGATATTATTATCATGTCTACGAAGCTAAACTGTATTTCGCACCATTGTAAACATCATCCTAATCAGAAGTACTTGTTGTTATCAGGAGCATCACATGAACGTCACATTTTCAAGGACAGACTCGAACTCCGTCTTCTCTATAATTTGCGTTAATCACGAGCTAGCACAGTGACGTAGAGCACGAGGCCTCTGGCGAGATAGATGCACATCGTTACATTTACAGACATTCCTCAAGCGTAGCATTTTATTTTGAGCCAAATTATGATAACACGACTTTACAAATCCATTCACATAAACAAAAAAACATCAATAAAACTGCGGTGAAATATTTACCCATTTCAGACGAATTGCTCAAGTTTGCAATGCTCCTGGGCACCATTTCATCAATCTCTCGTATCCGCTACGATACCATCACAGAAACAAAACCGCTAGGTGTCCTATTTCAGGATCCTAACACAATCCTAACAGGATCCTGGCAGGACACATTTACATCGGGTGTCCTGGTTTATTTTGAAACGCCCACCTTAGATCTCCTGACCCGGAGACCTAACAAGACACCTAACTTTGTTTTTGCTGTGCATAGCGCTCTCATATCTATCTCCTTCGTGAAATGGTGCCCAGTATGCTATACAAATTTTATATATTTATTAATATGTATTCGACGTATTCCAGATCTGACACATACATATCCAGGTCAGAAGATGATGAACAGTGAAGACGTAGTCAAACACACATTAGCAATGTTCGCTGACGGTGATGACAAAATCGACGTCTGTAAATGAGAAACTAGTCTTCGTGTCCTTTTAAGTGGATTTCCAATTCTGGCTAAAGCGATTCCTCAACTGAGACCTCTACAACACTTGTTGATATTGATCAGAATATCATATAATTACGATGTCTTTATTTGACCTTCTATAGCCATATTTACGCTACATAAGTATTCTATTGACAGATATTGTAATCGCATGATACCAGGACCCCACTGAAGAGAATAGTTGCAGCTACAAGTGAGTGTAAATAAGATTTTAGGGACCTGCTATACATTTAATTCTGATTGAACGAACCACTTTTATCGCTACAGTAGTTTAACTAAACATATTCTCAAGTTTTGTAGCAACAAAAGTGTTACATCCAATGGACTTACACTTGTAGTGGGTTCCTAAAATTTTCTGACAATCAATGGTAGCTACAACTGTTTTCAGGAACGGGTCCCAGTATGCTATGTCCATACACGATCATTGCCACACTGATATACATTATTTTCATATTAACAGTCGCATATTTATATCCAACTCTAGTTCTAAGCGCCGCTGGGCTTATATCATGTGTATAAATTATTCAAGGTTTCACATAAATTTGCTGAAGCAGCCTAACTGATAATATGTATCATTTATTGCAGCGTAAAATAACAAAGAGATACGCGATATTTACAACAGGTATAAATTCAGCTATAATTCAGTCCAAAGCGTATTTAAAGACATTATACTTGTCGCAGCAGAGGATGTTGGGAAACAACAACTCCAAGCCGATGCTTTGAAGTTTGCAGTGTTTTCTAAGGTAAGCGTGTGATTCATGTATATGTAAATTATAAAATAGATTTGTTTTATTACGCTGAAAATGAATTATTCTGGAAACGCAATATCATCATCAGCACGACTGTGTACGCCTGTATAACCTATTGGTCCCCTGAGTGATATCCACTACACTAGAACATGCAATCAAATTCAATTTCGCGAAAGCATTAAATATTTACTAGATATTTCCTTTCGGTCTCTTCTCTAACATTATAGTACTAGCAAGACTTACAACCTTCAACATCTTATTCTGTACAGACAAGTTCCTTGTTCCTTGTAGACTTCCTTCATGACTTAGCGAACCTTGTCTGACCGCCTGCATATCATGCAGCAATGTTAACCCCAACAGCTTGTGCCCATCCAGAAATAATACATTTATATAGAAGCGATAGTATTATCCCACACCAACGACTTGATTACCAAAGGGTTCCGTTAATCCAAGACTGACCATTTCTAATACACCATGTTTATTCCTAAATGAAAACCCGACGGTCGTACACGAGGTACATGGGACAACACTTCGGGATGTACAGTCTGTTGGCACAAAACACATTTATAGATACAATCAGTTGTAGCTACAAATGTTCCGAGCAACACGGTCCAGGTCAACAAGCATTTATATAATGAAAAACAAATGCGTACAAAACATGACAGGTTATAGCAATGAAGTATCCGCTACGATACCATAGTGCTCTCGCATCTGTCTTGTTCGCGGATCTTTACGAGGGCAATATAGTAGATACGATACCTTCATGAAACGGTGCCATGTAAGCTTTAAATGGGGGTACGCTTGAAGAAGGGATGTTTGACAGTCCATCTAGCTTCACCTATTTCACAGTTTGACCAATGTTTTGGTGATGTGACAAGATTTGGGAGGTAGGTTACCCTAATCCCATCAACTTATTTGACGGATGTTAAGTAGGCATAATGCCTTGTGTTTCGAGGAAGCCGTAACCCCAACACAAACCAAAATTAATACAGCAGCTTTATATTATCACCGTACTGGTCACCTGTATACACTTGACATATGCTAGCAATAACAATGCTAACCAAACCAATTGTATTCAATGTATACAGCAATACACAGCCAAAATATTATGTAGGTGTTCTCTTAGGTGTACGGGCCAGGACACCTAACGTGGATATGCAAACATAAACAAGGACACCCGAGGTGAAAATGTCCTGCTATGATCCTATCTGGTCCTGTCAGGACTGTAACTATATATTAGTTATTGTGTCTCGTTTCCGTTACCACATGCTCACACTCCATTCTAAGGGTTTGGAAGTCCTCAATATCCTAGAAGAGTCGATGAACTAATCTAAGGGCGACATTACTTCACACGGGTCCCGGGAAGGCTCGTAACTGAATCACGTGTACACTCGGGTCATCACATCATTGAACGTATAGGACTGTGACAGCGTGGTCGAGATGCATGTCCTGTGTGAGATCAATGAAATACATCTACGTTCACGTTCGTAAACTTTACGAGACCATTGCAGAAAATGTACGCGATGACATAGGCATATACGCATTCAAGGAGAAACCAAAACGAAAGAAAAAAAGGGTAAAACCGTTCTGGCGAAACCGGAATTGAGGCCAAATAATGTTCCAGAACCATATAGCCAAGCGCAGTCGCCTTACGTAAAATTACATCACGTTTCAATTTGGCCCGTGTACTGCAGTGTGTGACTCTCTATCCATCGTGATGAATGTTCTTTACTGATTGACGCGGTGGGGTAGCTCAAGCACCACCACCAATCACTAGTTGGAGACAGGTCTACTTTGTTACTGATGTTGCTCTTGCTTTACAATTGGATTGTGGATAAAAATACACCATCGTACTTGCTCACATGTGGATAACCCTCGTTTACACTGCCTGTTTGTCTAGTGGATGTACATGTACCTTGGTCTACATTATTTGTAGGTGTTATGATTATATTACTACCAGATGCTGACAACATATATACTGCTCCGTGAGACTATTTCTAAAGAGACGAAACTTACCGAGAATTTTTATTCTGCCAGCATGTTAACCCTTTCCTTTACCTATTAGAGTGTCCTGGCTACGTAATGCCCGGTGACTTCAGAGGGCTTACCTCCTACGGTGTTTCTGAAATTCTGTAGCTGCATCATTTTACGCACTTGCACACGTATTACGGAATAAATAACAGCACTCTAGCAGTTACTCCAAATTTGTATCATGCCTGTATTTAAAACAAACGTGTGGTGAACTGATCTATCAGTCTCTAGGCCTTAACGGAGGTGAAAAATTCAACTGATCTATCAATCACTGGGTTTAAGGGGGGGTGAACTTTACAACTGATATATCAGTCATCTGGCTTTAAAGTGTTAAGATAATACAACCAAGACACTCGACAAAACATAAATAAAATGTCTACTTCATGAGAGGGGATCAACAAACAGTATTATGGCATCCTATATTAACATCCGCCAGCATGTTAATCATAATATACTACAATTATGGTAATATATACGCATTTCGAACTTTCATATGATGTTACACATCACTGTAGGATTTGTTTTCCGCAAGTAGGATCGATAAATGTCAACGTGATACAAGACATACTAGCCAACTACATTGATTTCACAGATTCTAGATGAAGAAATGAAAAACAAGACAAATTATTAAGTATGCATTGGCCGCAGATTTGCAATGGAACGACATGTCATATGAAAAATACGCTGAAGAGGATTTGATATTACAAGTACAGTGTCAATGAACAAGAACACAGCAAGACAGAGCAATTTATTATGCCAAATATACAACATTTCACCAAATGTTACCTACCAGCCATACTTACACATACCGGCTGCCAAGTTGGTAAGGTCTGCTATATGTTACTTGATCATGAAATTGATGAGTAAAGTAAAATTACCGGAAAGCTCCGAATTATATATACACACTGAGTTAACGCCTACGGAAATAGACGAGTATATATGTAGTGAAAATACGAACATTGAGTATAGCTAAGGGAAGGTGGCTATATTGTATATAACAGCAATTGCGGAACTTGCAAATATTGTATTGTACAAGAGCAGTGAAATTCATCCATCAGGAACAAGTATCCAATTATTTTAATATAATGAATATGTACATATATAATATACTGTAAAAGTACATCTAAGCTGCACGTCGTAATGCAACAGATAGTTGTTGAAAAAATGGCATCGCACCACACATTCATTTATGTTCATTTACATTTATATAAGATTTGATTAATGCTTCTACTCCGTTTTAGGTGATAAATATCACTTTGTATTGGTGGAATATTCCAAACATACAGTTAAAACCAATAGCAATAATGCCCAGATTCCAACATGTATTTAACAGCATTCAATTTCTATAGTTATTTTGATCTTAAGTCGGGAAAATACATATACAATTATGTATATAGAATTGGCCTATTGTCCATAATTAGGCTACTTCAAAATGCCCTGCGAGTTAAAATATACTTTACTTGACAAAATACCATCAGTATCTTTTAAATTCAGACGAAGGAAATCGAGACGATTAATTTACACAATAAGTGGGTTTAAAGTAGATCGAGGTTAAAGGGCATGGCTTTCTATTGAGGTAAACGGAGATTCACAGTTTGACTTCGTTATGGCCTCGCATATCTGGCGCCTTCATACTCGTTGTTGCGATATTGTGCACCCGACTAATAATTTTAACATTTGATTTCTCCAAAATAACAAACACTATTCTATGATATCCTGTTTTTAGTGTTGTACTTCAGCAGTATATAATTCACTTAAAAACATTCATACAGAACATGACCGATTCGGAAAAGGACAACCGTGGCAGGCCTTAAAATTACAAAATTTTCCAAGGAGCCATTTGGCTCCTGCGGATCCATAACACTTAAAATAAGTGAAATACTGGTCGCCAAATGCAAAATTAGGTCGCCATGGCTACCAAATTAGTCGCTAAATTGAGCCATATATACCATATTAATATTAAAAAGATTTAATATTGCTTCAAAGGATGATCTTGCCACTTAAAGCCAACCTCAACAGCTTTTGAACTGTACCTTATTTCAATATTTTTGGTTAGATCTTGAGAAGCGTTTTTGCTGCCTTTGACGTCAGACTTGGACTCGTCCTCATCCACATCGCCAGTGTCGTACATGTGATGAAGCTTGAAGTTGAAGATCTTGATGATGATGAACATGATGGCAATCACTGCACAGTACACAGTCCATACCACCAGAGACGGGACTAGTGTCTGAAAACACATTTAGCATAATTAGGAAAACTATTGGTTTATCATTATTATTATTATTATTTTAATTGGGGTTTAGGGCGGCTTTCAAGATTCTTTCACTCATATTACGTCAGTTTATGGCAGGAGGAAACTGCAACAACCGTAGCATGTTGCACTACACCTGCGTGCAACAGATGGTACTGACAATTTGTATGTTAATTTTTTATTTTGTTTATATTGCTTTGTTTTGTTCTGTTTTGTTAAAAAAAAACTAACAAGGCATGTAAATCTTTTGTATCAGAAAATAGATAATGATAATATGTAATTAAAACTTTTCAAAGGATGGCGAATGATGCCCAGGAACCTGGGTGAAAAAGATGTTCAATTGTATCCGTTGTTCATAACCCAAATACTTAAATATTTATACATTCGCTTTTTTAAAAAAATGCTGCATGAGCTGAGGGGCCATATTCTATAAGGTTTATCGCTTTTAAAAAATGTCTATATTTCGTGTAATCATGAACATTTGATCCAGAAATAGGTAGGCCTACATCTATTACCATAGGATATTAGAATGCCTACATGTATGTAATCTAAAGATTTAGATGTATTTTTTGTGTGTATATTTTGTTCTCCAATGTTACTTCTGGTAATAACGGTACGGTACCTGGCCTGCATTTCAGAAAAGGGTTGTACTGGTAGTCAGGGCCTAAATTGAGGTTTATACCATTTCATACTAAAGTAAAAGCATGCCGTAAGACAGGACTACAGTACGAAACTTTCGTGATTTTTGTTTTGAATTGGGATTTATAGCTACTTTCAAGATTCTTTAACTTATATTACGGCTTGTCAGTTTAGGGCAGGAGGAAACCCTCAACATACATAGCAGTGAATGTTGCAGTAAACCTGTGAGCACCGACTGGTACTGACAGACCAAGGATGATAACTGCATTGCCATGGTACAGACAGCACATTCTATCAATATTGCGTCAGAATGGGCAACTTTCGTGAACATTGATGCCGGACCCCGGGGCAGGATTTGAACCCAGACCCTTTGGCTCTGAAGTCCAATGTTCTACCATTGCGCTACCACCTGCTCCAACATTTTGTGAAATACAGACCAGGTTATTGGCTTCAGGAATTCTCAGCATTGTATACACTGATTGTAAGCCAGTAGTTTGGAAGTATTTTAGCTTTTTGAGCATCTTTAATAATTTTTTATCAACACTGATTGATTAAATATGTAATAAAGCATTGAATTGAATTGCTTAATTTACTATTTTTCATTCTTTGTATTATAATTCTTCATGTTCATATTTACAAATAATTATTCATATTCAGCTCTCCATATTCTTGATAGGTACCACATTTGCCACTAGGTGTATTCATTGAGGCTCTACTGGTTTGTGTTCATATTATTGTTTGGTTATGTTCAGAGTTGTGTCTTTATATACTGTAGTAGCATAAATAGAACAGGAACCAGTCCATGATGTCACTTCGATGTTATTTTGACTATATATGCTCAAGCCTCTATGCTATGACATCAATGAAACGTAACAGTTTCTGCTTAAAACAGCCATATACAAAGCAAGTACATGTATATTGCACAAATTAGTAGGTGTGCAACGATTCACTGGTGCACTGTGATACAAAGTTTGACAATTCGCATATTGTATCACGAGGCTACGTATCGATACACAACGATCCAGATGTATTTAATTTCTTGATTAATGCTCATGGAATACATGAGTGAATAGATTCTGTTCTGTTGAAACATACTTCATTGGAGTGAAATATGTATAGAATATAGATATTGTTCCTAAATATGCAGTACATAACCTGTTGGATAATGCACGTTGACGCCTTGTAGTTTAGAACTTGCATCAAGACCAATCAATGATAATTTGTTCTGCTGTATCTGTGAAGATGTCCACTAGAGACATCGCTTGCAAAGGTGCAGATCGTAAACAGATCATAAGTAGCTTTTTGTTTTCTTAATTCCGATATGTTCCCAGTCACAGTAATTTCATGGTTTGGCAGAACTGGGTGTTCTCTGATCACAAGTGCCACCAATCATTTATGAAAGCAGATGACTTTGTTCCATTTCAGGGCGTTTTCTTTATGTGTTAATCGTGATTTACAATAGTGCTGCATTTTCTACTATAGTATTAACTCATTCCACATGTTTCGTTTGAAAATAGGGAAATTTCAGTTGGGATTTTACTGATGTTTGTAGAATGTATTTGTGAAGGATCCACCTGGCAAGTGTATATTATTGATGACATAACATCTCTTGTTTTAACACTATCAATCTGTAAAACATGAATTTTCGAAAATAGGTATCATTAAAAAAACTGGACAATATAAGTTGCATAATTTGAAACAATTTCTTTACGCATTATCTTATCATTGCAAATGGGTGAAAGATTCCTCCAGTGACGTTAAACTCCATAATCACTCAGGCATTATCTATTAGTGCGAGGTTGCACTTTCATGTTGAACCCTAAGCTTTGTCAGTACACCAGTAAACTGGTAAGTTGCATATAGTTGTCATTAAAATAACCAATGAGGCATTAAATAAGAATTTGTAATAGCTATCAAGATCTCAATACCATGGTTTTGATTGCCATGGTGACAAAAAATGTTTTTAGCAGTGCACATGTATTATGCATACGAATTAATTAGTAATTAAACCAATTAACAAAACAAATACAGTGGTCTACATTTTAATCATAAATAGACCTTTATAATGAAACTAAAAATATATACAATATAACTTACAAGGTGAAGAATTAGAGGAAATGCCAGGAAAAACATCCACAGATAGAGGTGGAAAGTATTGCAAAATATACTTTGACGGGGGTCGTAAAACCATCCTCCGGTCAAGGAAGCCCATATTCCTTGACCAAGGATGTCCAAAATATGGGAACCCATTGATGGGTGTCTCCTTGAGGCTTTCGCTATTTCACCATGGTGGATTCTCAGTGGAATATAGACACATTTTCATCATTCGTCCATTTCTTCTCGTCGTCCATCTTCCGGATTCACCAAAGCAAATAGTCTCGTGAAATCACGCGATGAACGAGGTCAAACGAGACGTGGAGGTTCTCGCACCTTGCACGAACTTTATCTCCTTTTATATTCTGTTTCCCTGCGTTTTAAGTTTACTGATTACGTCTGCAAGTTTGTTATCTATAATTTTATAACGTTCTGAGTTGCTGGAGGACTTTGATAAAAGTTATTTTATCCGCATTTAGCCACAACTCAAGGTCAAAGTACACAAAATGGCGTCTCAGCCCCAGACTGAGTGGACAATGGTGATAAACACAAATGTTCACAGTAATCGGAGGTGAACTAAACCTTGTTACGACGCAGATGTAGCCTTAACGATCTGTAAATGGTGATGGCTCCGGTGGATTTACGGAAATTAACATTTTGATATTTGTTTGACATGTGTCAAAACTGAATGTCTGAATCCGCATTTGCATGTCAAATCCCACCGAACGAGGGTATGTTTTCTCTGAGTGAATTTGGATCACTCTCAATTCCATCGTGCTATTATTTCAGCTTCGATGGAAAATTTTAAAACAAATGTACCTCGTAGAAGGGAAGAAAATGATAACAGTCCATTATGGACTGCCCTCTTTGATTATGAGGCCACCAGAGAAGATGAGTTGACATTAAAACGAGGGGTACAAGTGGAAGTGTTATCCACAGATGACAGGATTTCCGGAGATGCGGGATGGTGGATAGGGCGAGTTAAAGACAACTATGGCATCTTTCCGTGTAACTTCGTCACTAAAGAGGCCGACAACTTTAACCTCGTACCATATAATAACAAATCATCGGACAGGCCTTTTGAGATCAATTTCTCGGAGCTAGAGTTGGAGGAAGTGATTGGCGTTGGTGGTTTCGGGAAAGTCTACAGAGGAAAATGGCATGGCGAGACAGTAGCAGTGAAAGCCGCGCGGCAAGATCCAGACGAGCCTGTTATAGATGATGTACGAAAAGAAGCGAAATTGTTTTGGCTATTAAACCACCCTAATATAGCAGCATTAAGAGGGGTGTGTCTTAAAGAACCAAACCTATGTCTTGTCATGGAATACGCAGCAGGGGGATCTTTGAATAGAGTGTTGGGTGGGAAAAGGATACCTCCCAATATATTAGTCAATTGGGCGTTCCAAATAGCTACTGGAATGCATTACTTGCACGAAGAAGCTCCATTGCCGCTTATTCACAGGGATCTTAAGTCTAGCAACAGTAAGTATGGCTTATGTACATGTTTCGGGGAATGAACAATAATATTTTAAGTTAAAAACATCTTCATTTTAATATAGTCATTAGATTACATGTGGCATGACTTATGGTAATAAATGGTGTATATCTATTTGAGGCTCAAATTGATGTACAGGTCTTTCCCATTCAGTCTGGTTGAGCTGATGGTATTGATTTATATATTATCATGATTACTATTGTGCTATATAAACTAATATTGCAAGACAATTTTAGTAGTATTTAGCATATTTACTACCAGTTTTCGAACGACCCCTGATATAGTTTTTCCAAATTTACAATGAGATATGTGATGTCATCAATGATGCTCGTTTGACAGGCAGCACTTTTGCAAATAAGCTCTAACCAACATTGATAACACGATTCAAAGCATTTGTCGATCAGCAAAAACATAGTTGTGTCATCCCAGGAAATCACTGTGATTGCGAACCAATCAGGTGTATGAAAATATATAATGTTGTTTTATTCCCCGTTCGCATGAACATTTTTGCAAAGGTGTGCAAATATTCATGCGTAAATATATACTTGTGTATACATGTCATGCGAGCGCATTTACACACATAAGCACATTTACACCCAGAGGAAATTTGCATTTGGTCTGGATGTCGTGCAAATGTGTTTTTGCACGTGTAAATTTGCCCTGTTTGTATATGTTGGCGTGCAAACTTGACGATTACTCCAAATAGACATTTTAAGGGTAAATAAGTCTGCATTCATGGTATTTACTGATATGTATATCAATAATATCCCGACGTCAGGGGTTTTCGCAGTAGTAAGCAAATCACGCTGCTCACTTTGTTATATTGTAAGATGCAAATAATTAATTTTCTTATTTCCTTGTTGAAGCTGAACATTAATACATACTAGAAACAGTATTTTTACTTTCTCAACAACAAACCATCGCAAGAAAATCATCAGTAATTCAATTGTCGTCTAATTCCTGCTTGCATTGGCAGATATTTTTTTATTTCACGGTTCCAAAATGTCAAATAAAAGATGTATGGTGGCTCATAATGGATTTTTTTTTTTAAATTAACTAGAAATCTGTCTGCAAACCAGTTTTAATATCTTTAAAGAAAATGTTTAAACATGTTAAATCTGAACATTGAAAAGTTGGTTTGCAATGTGCACATGTTTCTGGCATATTTAACAGTATTACTGCCAGAATTGGCAAGTTTTCCTTCACAACTTTGTTGAAGGCATTTTATATGTCTGCTAGTTCATAATTTTTCCGAAAAGGCCCCCTTTTCTTTTGAAATGCCTGCAACATAATTGAGACACATTGAAAAAAGAATCTGGCAACTAGAGCAAGCACAGCTGTTTCACGTGATGTTTGGGTTATGATGTCAATAAGGAAAGCAGCCAACTGGATGAGATTACATTTCAGCTGATATTTTAGTGAGGATAATTTGAGTTGGGAGTCACCGCCCATTGATGTAATTTGCATTTGACTTCTGGTCGCATGCAGTCTCTCGTTATCATGAAAACCATCAAGGCGTGGTGGTTGGGTTTACTGCTTTGACAGTCGCCTTCCAGCTTAGCTGATTTCGGCAGACTGGTTCCTCATTGGGACGCATGTGTCTCACAGCATGGAGCTGAAATTGATGTCATTCATATTGTTTGTAAATTTGTATATCACTCATGGTACGATCAATCCAGTTGTATGTCGAGTAGCCCCTTGCACATTATGACCCCAGTCATTATGCCCTATCATTATGTCCCCAAACCATGACCGTTTCGCCCCCATCGATTTTCTTTTTCTCGTTTTCGCCCCCACCATATTTTTAAGCAAGTCGTTTTCGCCCCCTGATTATTATTTTAGCGATAGGAGTGCAATGATACTCAGAACTATCAATTAATTGCAATAGCTTTTTGCCCACTAGCAATGCATCGATAGCATAGTGAAACATCTATAGTTATTGCAGATCGATAGTTTTCGATAGTTTCCAAATTAATACGTCACGTATGGGTGAAAGATTCCCGCTGTGACGTAAAACAATAATTCACTCACTCACTCACTCCAAATGAATATTACAGGTTAGTTTATTTATCCCTAAATATTTTATTTCGCACGTAAACATGCCTGCTAGCCATGACTAACATGAGCTTTTCAACAAGTTGGTAGACAGCGGTCTCAGTACAAGGGAAGTAACTCGACTGTTACTGATTATCACTTCCGTTTATGAACATCTACAATGGCTGCCAGCTTTTTAGCTGACGATATTGACATACATCCAAACAAGGAGGTGAAATCAAGTGTTAGTTTTGTCCAGGGAGATGGCGTCACAAAAAACGAGTAGCCCGAGTGCACTGCCATCAGCAACACCACTACGAGTCACACCAAAAGACGTTAAAAGATGGTACTTGTTGTTTCCCTGCTTGGCACTCCGCATTAAAGGGGTAAAGCAAGGACTGTCTGAGTGGGGTATTCATGTTCTATCTGTGGCATGATATACCTCAAAGTGAGCTAACACTATAACAACTGGTGGAAATCCAGACTAGTACAAGCAGTACATATGCATGCAAGCCATGATGTTAGTGAAAAAATCTTGAAAGTGGCTTTAAACCCCAAATCAACCAACCAACCAACCAACCTGTCTTTACCAGAGCACTACAGCTACACGTGCTGGATCCAAAATGTTTACTTCTAACTAGTCAAGTTATACATACACTTGTGTTATTGAAATTGTTGATCTGTTAATTCAGTTTAGAGTTTGAATTGATATTCTGTAAACAAGTAAGCAAATGCGACTGACAGTTTGCATAACCAACTCTTGTTATTCAATTACCATGATAACCATCGATTGACTGGTTTTCGTGGTATTAAGGTTCGAAGCTAGCTGCGTGCGATCTATTTACGATTGTATCGAAATTCTAATGTTAAACATAAAGAACACTCATTCTTTTATCACAAAACACTGCTATTGCCGCGGTTAAATTTAACAATACACCACCCCAAGCAAAGTCATCATTTCGGCAGCCTTTCCATGGTAAATTATTCAGATAAAATGCTAGGAAATTAATAAATCTTTATGACCAGATTGGCATGGCTTGAGAAACTAATTGTGACATGTGTCAATTCCAAATAATGTTAAATTTGTGACGTCATGCAATTGTGTTTAACAGTTGATAACATGGACGAAAAATAGTAAGTAGGGAATTTCTCGATTAGCAATTTGAAGATTTGTATTCTGCAGCGATTCTGTGTCATTTTATAATACTCATGAATTGCCAATGCTTGATAATAAAATTCATTTAAAGTGTCAATTCCTTTCAGTCCTTCTGAAGGAGACTATCAATGAGGACGACCTTTCGAACAAGACCCTGAAGATCACGGACTTTGGCTTAGCGCGGGAGGTAGACAAGACCACGAGGATGAGCACTGCAGGGACGTATGCTTGGATGGCACCGGAAGTCATCAAGTCATCCCGCTTCTCTAAGTTCAGTGATGTCTGGAGGTAACGGCTGTATTTATTTACATGCATTTAAAATGAAATTTCTTGTTGGCATATCTGATTTGTTTTATTTAAAGTAGCTGAAAAGCATAGCAGATATCATCCTTGACCTTGGTCCGTCAGTACCAGCTGGTGATCGCATGTTTGCTGCAACATCCATCGCTACAAGTCGAGATATAAGTGAAAGAATCTTGAAAGTGGATTTAAACCCCAATGCATAATAACAACATAATAATGATATCAGTTTATATATATATATATATATATATATATAATTTTCAAATTATTTATCATGTTTGTCCTATTCACACGGGTACTCTGTCAAATTATCTGCCTATTAAACGACATGTTTTGAGTGCTGTCTGTTCCTCTGTTCTAGCTATGGAGTGGTGCTGTGGGAGCTTCTGACCGGGGAAACGCCATACAAGGGCATTGATGTCCTGGGCGTGGCATACGGCGTGGCAGTCAACAAACTGACCCTGCCCATACCCTCGACGTGCCCCAACCTTTTCGCTGATCTCATGTCAGGTAGCAGGCGTGGATACACCAATGCCCTAGCTCATCATGACCAATGTTCACAAAATCTCAAAAATACCTGCTGACCAGCAGATTTGAAAGCTGGTCCTTCACGAAAACTCCTGTAATAATGTTATTATGCTGGTCAGAAAAGCTCCTGGCCCAAAGGACTGGCAATAACAAAGAAACTCTTCGTCCTTCAGTGAATCTGCCTGGGACCGACATATTTTTCGAACATTTGTCATGACTTCCCTTGAGAAAAGCTTACAAAGCTTCTTTTTTTTAAATATATATACTACCCACCTTTTGTTTCCATATGACGATAGTTTACTAACAAGGAGCAGGTAGTAGTGTATTAATAAGTGATTGGACATCGGAGCCAAAGGTTTCGAGTTGGAACCCGCCCCAAGAACCGGGCATCAATGTTTGTAGACATTACCTTCTGATGGGATCATGATATGATGTGCTGTATATACTGTGGCAATGCAGTTATCATCTTTGGTCTGTCAGTATCGGCTAATGCTCATAGGTTTACTGCAACATTCAGCATTATGTATGCTGCAGGTTTCTTGCAGCAAGTAAATTTCTGATAACGAAAATTCCTCTTTGTCATGTGTATAGTAGGAACTTGAAATTTCAACCAAGTAATATTGAATATATATATTATATTTATACAAAATTTACAAATGGCAAAATATCCGTAAAAGTGTTGCTTTAATTTTGCTCTTATAGATGTTATGTCATATATCGTATGCAGGGCTAAACGGTAAGGAAATGGCCCAGATTAACAAGCCCTTTGCCTACAGGGCAAGTAGTTTCATGTCCAACAGGACACAGGGACACGTGCCTCAAGAAGTTCATGTAGAGCCCAGTTACATGGCTCGTGTATTGTCCACTGCCCGTTATAAGTATCTATTTATCCTGTTCTGCAGACTGCTGGGACCAAGATACCCACGCGCGGCCCACGTTTCAGGCTATCCTGGGTCGGCTGGAGGAGATTGCCAAGTCTTCCTTCATGAACACACCACAGGAATCATTCCACACCATGCAGGAGGACTGGCGCGCAGAGATCGAGGAGATGTTCGACGAATTACGCAGCAGGGAGAAGGTATGTCCATGCTGTGCTGGTTTGTCATTTTGGCTTCATTATCAGTCGACAGTTTTGAACCTCTAACTGATGAATGTATGTATGTGACCGAGAACCTGATCGTATCTAGGATTCGTTCCTGCCCCACACTGAATCACAGGCTGTGTTGTCACCTTAGGCAAGTGGCGTAGTTCGATAATGCCCCTGTTCACCCAGCAGAGAATGGGTACCTGGAAGGATGAGATGGACATGTGAATGATAACCTTGTAGCGCCTTGAACAATAGTTAAAGATAAAGAATCTTGAAAGCGGATCTAAATCTCAATTGATTTATTTTTTTTAACTGTGTTGTTGTAGGAGCTGAGGTCACGGGAGGAGGAGTTGACAAAGGCGGCGCTGCAGCAGAAAATCCAGGAAGAACTGCTCAAGAAGCGCGAGGCGGAACTAGCGGAGCGCGAGATCGACCTACTGGAGCGTGAACTGAATATCCTCATCCTGCAGCAGGTTATGAACAAACCCACGCCAAACAAACGTCACCGCAAGAGTAAGCTGAAGCTGCTCAAGTCCAGCGGAGGCAGGATCATCAGCGAACCTTCCGGTGAGACATTAATAATTTATGGTAATAATAAGTAAACAATAATGATTAATAGCCCTGGATCCCATTCCACAGAACAATCGTAGCACTACGAGGGTCGTAACTCCTATGCATTAACAGGTTCCTTGTGAGAAATATAATAGAATGATAATACTAAATAATACAATTGAAATTTATGGTGAGAATTATTAATAGTAATAATAATAATGATAATAATAATAATGGCAAGCATCTTCTATTGACAATGAATAATTTATTATTAGCTTGATAAGTAGACTAGTCACACACATCGAGATAATCCTTCCTCTATGGTTAGCTCCCTGTCAGATGAAAGGTGTAGTCGCCTATGGGTGAAATATTCTCGCTGAGATGTAAAACATTAATTCATTCATTCATTCAGATAAAAGGTACATGTTTGGGTGAAATATTCCCTCTGCAACGTAAAACAATAAATCATTCATACATATGTCTCATGGATTCCTCATGTATAATCTGTAGTCTCGTTGCGTATGAATGAAAGATTCCCTCTGCGGCATAAACTATCGCCCACTCGTGTCTAATCAACAATATGATTTTCAGGTTTTCGCCACAACATCACAGTTCAGAAGGAAGGTTTGGTGACTGACAAGAGGAATCCTCTCAGTCCGTCCAGTCCTGACAGCCCCCCTGCCTCCCCTGCTCACATTCTGCCTGGCTCTGGCACCCGGCTCAGGGCCATTGCATGTAAGTGTACTTACTAGCTTATGGCCCTGTCACACCTTGGCGATCAGCGCAAATGCACGCGTAACGCATGGAAAAAACGGCCAAATGCTGGCGAACGCTGACCATCGCTGCACCATCGCCAAACACGTTATGCAATCGTCGGTGAATGTCGAGAGTTTTGAACATGCAAAAAACTTTCAATGCACACCAGCGTGTAAGGGCACACACTAGCCGAGCACTGGGTGGTCATTAGTCGTACGCACTAGGGAATCGTTAGCAAGTCGCTGGCGGACCCTGGCCACGCGCTGGATGGAAGGCTAGCGCTCCCTTATCGTTCCTCATCTAGCGTCCCCCAACACATTGATGAACGACCCTCTAACACGTTTGACGACTGCCTAACGACACTAACGCGTTTGACGACCAGGTAATGCATTCGACGAATAGCTATCGTTGATTATATGCGCTCTTCAGTTGACAAGCGCTACTCATTCGCTGATGAACGCTAGGCACTCGTAATCCACGCGTTCTGGATGGTGAGATCGCCAGCGTATCCAATATTTTCCGTGCGTTTCTCCATCGTTCAGGTTGATCGCACACACTCACATTCATCGCATATGTGTGAAGGATTCCTGCTATGACGTAAAACAATAATTCACTCGCTTTCTAGCAGTCAGCTATCAGAAACACCCACATTCTAGTGATTTGTAATTATTTTCTATATGAATGGTACAGATTTGCGATTTAAACAATATTTATTCTCATGAAAGTACAAATCAGAAAGGGAGCCTGGTGGAAACGCAATGCTAGAACGTTGTACTTTAGAGCAAAAGGCCCCAGGTTCAAATCTCATCCCGGGAGCCTGACATAAATGTTCAAGAAATTTACCTTTCTGACACGATCATGATAGGATGTGAATTTCTATGAGCCGTTAGGATACCTTTAGCATTGCGAGAAATGGTCCGGTCCGAACCATCAGGCTAGAGGTAATTTCTATTCCTGTATTATTATCATCGTATATATATTCCTGTGTGTTGATGTACTTCAGATCCTGTTGATGCTATCAAAGGCAAGACCTGGGGACCAAGTTCCGTGCAGAAGGACCGACATCAGCGCTCTTCCATTATTTTTGCTGACGGTCGGTGGTCGCAGAGTGCCCCGAACTTGGAGAAGAATTTGAAGACACTCGGTGGTGGACATTCCAACATAGGAGCATTGACAGAATTATGTAAGCGTGGATATATAATCACATCTAGTATTTGGTTATTATATAGATTGCTACTATTTGAAATGCATGGCCACCAAACAAGGATCTGTAACTAGAATTAGGATTTTGTCAGGAGGAAAATGAGTTCTGTTGCTGTTATAATATAAGCAATATCAGCCCTGTTCATGTATTTGAAATGTTGTCGATTTTAAACCTTGATAATGATCAATACAATAGAATTATTTTCTTTCATTAACTGTAGCCGAGATCTGTGTACGTTGATTAACCAGCAGTGAAAGGTAACATTTGAGTGGCAGCCATGTTTATTTATTAATTTATTTGCTTTTATTCACAGAAAATTTAGCTTTCAGCTGCGGCCCAGAGATTAATAAACCTTTTTTTTAAATACGATTTCATGCTCAACTCAGTTTTGTTCACAAATCCCCATATAAAATTTGAGCTCGAGCATGAAATCGTACTCAAAACGTTTTATGATCTTGGGGTCTTTTCATTGTAGTGCCAATTTTCCATGCTGAAATTTCAGTTTTAGCTGATCTCTAAGCTGGTACTTATCTAGCAATATCTGGCTTGCATTGTGAATTTCTTTACAGTGAAAAAACACCGATAACAATTCATGTTGATAAAATATTTTTCAGTGCTTCATGTGGCATATTATATCATGATGTCACTCATTCGTCCAAAATAGATACTTTCCTTGCTCTCGCTCGGAAAATATTGACTTTGAAGGAACTTGTCATAAAATCAAAATGATACACTAGCTCGTGTTGTAATCTCTGTATTATGCCCCTCAGGAAATACAAAATCTTGCAGATTGACATGACACCATATCACCCTTGAAACCTCGAAATAACGAATATATTACCATTCAGATTTATTAGGGGGTCTAGGAATTTGTATTACCCGGCAAAACAAACAAAGCTACCTCGATACGGTGTGGTACACTTGGGATCTCGACCAATCAGATTCCTACAATTTTATCTGGATGATAATAAATCTTAATATTTCTGTTGTACATTTGTCACATCTTATGTACTTTACAGTAGTTGAGTTAGAAAATAAATGTATTTTCTTCAGATAAAATTGATATATCGTCTTCGAATAAAATAAATGTATTTTCTTCAAATAAATTTGACCTGAATGTTAACAATGAAAGTATATGTTTTCAGATGATGAGGAAGACCCATGGCCTGACTTTTATACAGACCCGCGATACAAAAACATTCCACAACCTCCTCTCAGTGTTCCGGAGTCGGCTACCACGAAGCGAGCCAAGAAGAAAAGTGACAGTTTCCTCTTGAACGCGGCAGTGCTTCTGGCTGCCGTTGCAACCGGTTTCGATATTAGGATCTCAAACATGTCGGCCACTCATCCCAATCTTCTTGGGACGACCGAGGATGAGAAAGCTCTGAAGAAGCGGGACTCTTTCATTCTCAATCGCAGGGACGCATATTTAGGGGCAGTGCGCGATTCGTTCATCGAGCCCGAGGGCACTTACGCCAACAATCAGTACACAAACGCCTCTGGATACCGACATACATATCACGGGACTCAAATGCGGCAGAGACAAAGTATTCAGACGGAAAACTTTGAAAAGCCCATGCACTTTTCCGAACAGGACAGTGATAGTCCTGGTTCACAGACTGCAAGCATACTAGGATCAAAATCGTCTCCGCACCGGTCGTCGTTCGCAGACAGTGATAGCACCATGTCTCCCACCTTCTCTCAGGCGGACCGGTCCTCCACGTTCCAGAGGCAGATCTCCGACAGCAGCACGTACGAGCCCAGCAGGCCGGCCCAAGCTCCGCAGCGGCGCTCTGTGACATTTGAGGACGACTTCACCCCCGATTACAAACAGATGTCTACTTACACACACAAACGGACTCCCTCAAATACCTCAAACACTTCCAATCCGCCACTGGACTATGAACCACGTTCAATCATGTATAATCAGGACAAGCGACAAGCGGGGTCGGATGTCGCCGGGGCCGGGAGTCACGTGACGCAGCCCATCCCGCCGCGTCGCAGGGCCAGCGGCGGGGAGGCCGCTCAGAGGCCCACCACGCTGGAGGTGGAGTCCGCATTCCGCTGTCCCACGCAGTTCAAGTACCCGGGCCCCGTGCACACGGGCAGGGACTCGCCGCGTGCATGGCACACTCCCTCGGAGACGATGGCACCTCCTGACAACGGGTTCTACTCGACACGGTCCCACCTGTCCCCGGGGAACACACCACCCCACATCCGGCACCACAAGACACTGCTAGACATCGACATGGAGGGGGAGAGTCAGGACAAGCGGGAGGCCCTTGTCAAGCCCAAGCCTCTTGGTGCAGCAAGGCCCAGTATTAAGGACCTGGAGAAGGAATTTGTCTGGAACAGTAAAATTTGATGCATACTCACGTTTAGATTGAAATGCTGTCAAATCACGTTTTGAAATTTTAAAGTGTTTTTTTTTTCTTTGAAAATATGAATCGTCATTTTAATGTTTAAGTTTTTATGTTTTAAAATATTTTTACAATATTTATGGATATGTCAAACATTCAGAAATGTTAGTGTTTATTTGTTTAGCCTATGTATTAATCTACAAGGATTGGACAGTTATATCTTTGTATTTTATAGTAAATTTATTTCAGCCAGTGAAATTTAATTTATTCGAATTATCGTAGATTCAAAACAAAGTATTGCGACAAAACAGAATAAATATCACTAATATTTTTCTATTCAGATTGGTAAATGTGATATATTGAATCTTGTATGTAGATTATTATTACACTTAATTGTGACTGATGTGCCAGTATCAAATCCTATAGGCTGTTAGTGCTAGTTCTTCCCAATAGGTTTATGTTGATATTACAAACTACTGCATTATGCTGACTTATGTCTTGTCTTGGCACCCATCTTCTTGGTTGATCAAACCCAGTTACTATATAATCATAGTCTGTGTTTAGCATTATGTCAACCGTTTCATTAATTACTCATGTTCGAACAAAAAATATGTAATATATGTTCCTACTTTTGGTATGATGTACAAATTTGAACATCTAGACAAATGCATTTATGGATACCCAACTTTCTTTATCCATATGTTTTATCTACTACTGAAAGCTTTCCGTGATTTAATTATTCGCAGTTAAATTAATTTCTCCTAACTTTTGATTCGCGTGACGAGACATGTAACGTTCACTTCCTCCTGTAATATGTTTTTCTTTGAACTATCCAATACTGTAATCCTTACTAACAATAACAAATACTAAATATGATGTTAATTATTATTTATTTTAATGTTGTCATTTTTATTTTCAAATTGTTCCCGTTTCCATTCCAAAAGTATTATTTGAAAGATTTTTAAAATGTTGATAAGCAAATGCAGCAAGAGAACACTGAAATTTCAAGGTAATTTCAAGAACCTATTATTAACAGTTGTTTTTGTCAAAACGTCAAAGTGCCAAATCTGTTGTCCTACATGCCCCGACCCCAAACCCCAGGGGGCATATTCTCAAAACGTTCTTACGATCATACAACAATCTTAAAGATTCGTATAGTAGAGCTATGAAAATGTTACGCACGTTCTTGTGCTAAGAAGATCGTAAGTACGTTTCGAGAATAGCCCCACCCCCTTTTTTAACTTTTTTTGCCTGATAAAATTTAGGTTGTTATGCAGTACTATTTGTCCATTTTCATATGAATTTAACTAGAAATTACCCAATGCTGTTCTAACTGAAGCTGATTCATGTACTTGCTATAGTATATGGAGTGATGTTCGGAGGTGTCCGCTTACTCAGATACAACTTACAAGTAGAAATGTGCAATACTGTCTGACAATAACTTGAATACAACTGGACCAAAACATGTGCGGTCTGTATTATATCAAGGGTGCAAAACAAACTATAATCACTAATCAAATAATTTTTGATGATAAGCAAACTATTCTCTCGTTTGTCTCAAATATTTAAACTCTGTGTATTTGTATATGCATTGTATATCAACATAGATTATATGAAGAATCAAATGAATCTCTCTTGTAAATATATGTAACATATATTCTGTTATAGATGTTAATACTGCACGTATGTGTAAAGTATTTCTCTTGCATGATTCACTTTGCAATTGAAACCAAAATTTGTCAAACCACAACAACATAATTTTAATTATTTTCACTTTTAAATTATGTTGAAGAATTGTTTGTACCGAATTTTACTAGATGTATCCTGTGGCCCAATTACAGATGTGAATATTGTTCATATTATCTTGGAAGTCATAATGTGTCGAGACCTGCTGTGCAGGCTTCAACCATATTTTTTCCAACAGAATATTCACTGTTACATGTATATGAACCATAGGATTTTAGCAAGATTTACAAATGTGGGAGTCAAAATACTATTTAAAAACAAATTTTAACAGAAATAATCCATTTATTTTTTCACATTTAAAATAAAAATCTATTTAATTTTGTTTATTAAAAAAAATAATTCACTGATAATAGGAAAGGTTTTCCCCCCCCCAAGATCAATCCAAGTGATATACATAATTCATTGCAGAGTGGATCGTGTATTGTGAGAGGCTTTTGACTTGCAGAGCTGCCAACTTCTTCCAATCGGATGTTGATGGTTAACATAATATATACCAAATAAATTCCTACAGCCTGTATACTGTCAGTGAGTTTGGAGCTGTGATGGATTTAAGTTTGCAGTCGGTCGATAGCAACTCTTCGTATCGAAAGAAATATCATTCTTTTTTTGTTTTTTGTTTGTTGGTAAAGTACTATTTAAAGCGAGTCGACAAGCATTACGTGCTTGAACTGTGATCATCTAAATCGTGCCTTGATGATGACAGCACAACTCCCATTTATGTTCATGGTTTTTATGAACACTTTGTGTTTTATGTATTTTTGTACATAATGTGGAGGTACTGTGCGTCGATCCGGTCAGAAATCACACATTTATACTCAAACCTGATAAAAGTAGTGCCTGTTAAAGTTAGACATGCGACAAGTTTTGTGATCTCGACATGTAGTCATAATTAGTTCGCAGTGATCTTTCCATCCATAAGATACATATAGTTTGACTATAGCTGACTTGGAAATATGAGATGCAGTCCCTTAGAATTCTATTTGAAATGTTGCCACTATGCAATGGGACGTTTGTTATAAGACTTTAATGTTAGTCAATGGAACCCTGAATGGAACATTAGTTCACTGAATGTGACCCTTGTATAAACTTTGTAGTATCATTTGTATAAAATTTGCATATTTAACAGGATGTACATTTATGGAAAATATTATTCCGTATTTAATGGTAGTTTTTTGTTGTTGTTTTTTAACAAGCAAGCCTAGCCTGACCCAAAACTGAGCTGTTTTGCATTCTTTGCACAAACCTCGGAGTTTATCAAATGTAGTGTAATAGAGAACTTTCGTTAGTATATTTGGTCATCTCTTCGACAGGTATAGGGAATAAAATATTATCTCTTTTAATTTAACCTGCCTATTTCGATTGGTGGCATTCACTAGACATTTGGACATGATTTGGATATGATAGATATTTATTCCAGGTAGATAAGTAGTGTATATGTGTGTGTACAAGTACATTGGTGTAACGAAGATTAAATTTATCTGTCATGAATTTAATTGTGAAAAAAACACATTTAGGAAACTAGTAATGTTATAGGCTTTATACTGGAAAGCCGATTTAGAATATGTCGAGGATGTTTTTGAATACTAGTTATCAACACCATCTTTTCTCATCGAAAGGATTTTAGATATCAAATGTCACTCACTATCATTGCCACTGCGATAAGTTAGAAACGTTCTGTGTGTAATTAGTTACGGTATTTAGTCCCGATTGCACAAATACTAATGCAAATTCTAAACGTGTTGAAATTATGTTCAAATTATTCATGTTGTGCATACATTTATTGGTACTGTGCATGGTATGTTTGTAATGTGATAACGGCGTATCATGTATACAAGGGTATATTCTATGTGGAGTATGATCATATGCAAATAGAACTAGTGCAAATGTTATCCCTGCAATAAATCCTATTTATTCTGAGTAACATATCCTTGGTAGACTATATGACATATCACATTGAAGCAAATGGTGATTGGTGATGTCAACTCATGTTTTTCTTTCAAAGAATCGATGGCTTTCAAAAATTGGAAATTCTATAGATTTTTACAGCTGCCTGTCTTATATATGTGACAAGTGGATTTTTTTTGTACTTAACTGTACTGTTTTAAATTGACTGAAGACATGACAAACTGACAGGTTATTTTTATCTTTTAATTGTACCCCACCGATACGAGACTCCGCGCTGGTCGTGGGAAACGTCTCTAGTTTGGTAGATTAACCACTATTATTATTTATATTTTTTACTCAGTTCTTTATTCTCAACTTCTCGAGGACTAATATTTTAAGTTGGAATTGATGTTATTCATGCGGAGAAAATTAAATATCATCCTATGGATCTATATTTGTTTTGGTGTTGTGTAGTGAAAAATATTTTGCACTTGCCAAACGTTTGTCTTCCTTTCATGAGTTGTAATCAGTCAACCAAAGGACAGGAGGCTAATATATCACTGTTGTTTAATACTGTAAATGGTGTAATTGGAATATTGTAAAATAAAATGTTTTACTTGTAATTCCTGTTGTGCTAAATCAGAGCTCTAGATAACCCCCTTTTTTTTCATATGGATGTCAGCTATTGTTGGCGAGTATAGAAATTTGTTGTCAGTCTTGCACAAAATTCCATTCTACTGCATTAAAATTTTATTCAACCCTGGGAAAGGTGCGATGAATATTGTATCGTCTAGATGTCTTGACACGATTGCATGTAACACAAGGGAGATAATTCAAGTAGACCAGTCTAGTTTGACATTCATTAAAAAGTTTATTATTTAATATACAGCTAGTGATGCTTCTTAATATTATCACTTCATATTGGTATGCTTTTGTGTATATTATTTGGTATGCATTAATTATATAATAATGCAAATATACAGCTTATCTAGAGCTCTGAACATAAGTTGGAATCTTCCAAATTTTCATATGCTTCTTTTTTTTTCCTGAGGAAAAATTCTTTTTAAGAGGATATTTTATTTACAACATTATGAGATGTTGCTGGTGCTCCCGAGACAAATCACCATGGAGACACAAATTCAGTAATGGGTGATGACTTCCAAAAATAAATGGCTTGCTCAATATGGTTAGAATAATAAAAGTAGTTTTTTAGAATAATAAAAGTAGTTCTTTCGTCAATCCTACCATCCTACCTGATATGCAAATGGTTCGCAACTATGTCTATGTAATAATACTCATAGCAAACCAATATGCAATTCACTATTCACTCTTGACACTACTATGAAAAAAAAGTGCCTTGAAACCATCAGCTATTTCCATATCATCGACAGAATCGTTTTTATATCCGACATGTATAAAGTCTTCATATATATATAAGTATACTCCGTATGATATACCTCAGAGTATGTGTAGCAAGTATTACCCCCCTTTTATTTCTGTCTGACCGTAACCTTCCCTGGCGCTATCAGTAGGACTAAAAATAGGCTAACGATACAGTGTCCAATTTGTACCGACGATATCAATCTTTTTATCTTTTTTTTTTTAAATCTCTAAACTTGGTCAACAGTGCAGTCGCAGGCAACATGGTGGCATGTCACATGATCAAAATACAGCTCTGCAATACAACTGTATTACAAAGTATACTACCACACTATATTTTTATGTACGTGGATCATGGGAATTTGTACAGAAAATTTGAAATAAACAACTATTTGAGAAATGCATGTATCATGTTATGGTTCATTTTTTTCCCATCAATAAAATAATGTTATTGTTTGTGGGCGACAAAGCAGACCAGAGATGCAGAATTCTGTTGCTCAATTCAAGTTGTAAAGGAAAAATAAAACAATGGACCTTCTGACAAACTTCATGCCATGGATTGTCATGGTTTTCATTTTACCTCCAAAGTCGTGGAAGAAAATATGAATGTATACGAAAAGTTGAAACTGAGCATTTAAGTTTAATATCGAACAGCAAGAAATGCAACCATTTTGAATTTTGAACTCGGGGGTAGGGGGAAATAACTTCTGGACCTGTTGCACTTGGTGGTGGAACAAACCTGATAGCAGCAATTGTACTGACGAACCAAACTTGATGGGTGCACTACAAGAGGCCAGATATTTAGTTTTTAGTTGTTTATTCAGTATTCCCAATATTAGATTAGAAAACTTGCTTCAAAATAACCAATACACAACAAAATAAATTAGAAAGAGGCATTACTCTGGTAAATAGTTTACTGTTTACAAAAAGCTTGTTCAGTCAGCTAAAAAAAAAAGTTTGTACAGTTTTTAAAGATTGATTGTAAGTTATATTTTCGGAACTCGCTACAAATGTAAGTCTGGTTGCATGAACCATTTTTATTGCTACAATAGTTTTAGCTAACCATATTCTAAAGTATTGTAGCGATAAAAGTGTTTTATGCAATGGACTTGCAGCGGGTTCCAAAATTTTGACATACAATTCTACACTGTTCCATGCAATGGGCCCCTGTTTATGACTGCTTCCAATGATGACAACGGGAACAAAGACTTTCCACAACAGAAATATCAACATTTGAATATCATCCAATCAAATGGTATGCGTATACTGCAAAGAGCAAGCTATCGCTATTCATGTTCGTATAGATTAAAGGCCAGTAACATACGTTAAACTTGCATTAATTCAGTGTATGCCGAGAGCAGATAAAGATGCCTCTATTTCGTTTTTAGTATACTGTTGTGAAATTTTATCATGTACAATATTTACATATCTCTTAAATTCATGGCTACAATTTTCAGATAGACTCAACAAAATAAATTAAGGGCCAGTAGCCTATTTTGAACATGAACATAACTTTATATTATTTTAACAAGGAAATATCCTCATTTTCATAGAAAATATCCTCGCACCCCAAGGATACTTCTCTTCGTTTCTCTATGGCTGTATTGATTCATCACACTACTGATGTGTAGTGACTGCTTGAATGAAACGTCTGGGTTAAACATTACATGAAAGAATTTAAATAATTAAATTGATTCACTTCTTTGACTGAACTGCTGTATTGTAAACATGTTTAAAAGGTCAAATATATCTATATTTTAATGCACCTGTGCTTTCGTTCACCGGCTTGCAGCTGTCACTCGAGTGTTTAATTCTGCCGAAATGGAGTATACACCTGACCTTTCCTGACCGAGGTGTTCTATTGGGAATTTCATCACTCGAGTGTCACCCTAGGGCTGGTTGAGTGATAAATTGAATACTACCTACAAGTTTCCTCCTGGAAGCCAGATTGGAACGGAATTAAGTACCCCTGGGGTGCTAGGATGACATAATATGAACTTGTATATATGTTACAGTCAATCTCTAAAATCAGGCAATGTGTAAAATGTTTGAAACTTTCAGTGACTTTCTTTCCA